>JBBPLF010000035.1:0-114598 GCA_038089615.1 Aureoboletus auriporus
TGTTTAGTAATACACAGCAAGTAAGGTGAAAGAGGAAACGATGATGTCAAGCGGGCTGTACAGCAAGACACGTGTCCGATAGGAACGTATAGAAGGGTAAGCAAGATGACAAGACGTCCGATGGGAACGTCCTTGAGAAGTAAGCAAGATGACAAGAGGAAAAATGAATAGGGGTAAATGGATCGTAACACATGCCTCCCATCACGCATGGAGAATCCTGGGTAGTTCCATTGATTCTACATGTGTTCTCGCTCCTATGCTTGGCATATGTCATGGCTACCTCTGGCAATCCTGTTCTCGTTCTTACAGAACTTGCCATATATATTGTGAATGGTGGTTACCTTGTCATTCAATGACAAGAGGATGTTTTACACATCTCTTTCTGCATGAGACATGCAAACTTTGCTCATACTTTCTCTTGCTCAGTTTCCAGATGAGCACTAGAAGAGGTTCTTATACTCCACCACCTACAATTCCTATACCCCCATCCACATCCACTCAAATGGACCCTACTCCTGGATCTTCTCAATGATCTTCTGGTACTAGACCTCATCCTCTTGACAAATTCCCTACTACCATTGTTGAACCTGGAGTTCCATTTGAGATTCCCTGTCCTGTTTGTCAAGGCGCTATTGAGTGTGCTGAAGTCCATGTAGAAAGGAACATGATTAGGAGAGAAATCGAAGACTCGCTTGAGGACCACCTTCATGATCCCTGTGTCATGACACAAAACATCCTTGTGTCTTCTCAACCTTTTGATCTACTGAAAGCACCTCACTTTTGAGATTCACCACCACCACTAGCGAATTACCCAGCACTTTGTCCATCTCCCTCCAATCCCTCTTCACCACCTCCATCACCATACCATCATGTTGTATCTCCCTCAGAATCAGCTATTCACCTTCAGGGTGCAGTCAGATAGCATAGATGATGAGCCCATCATCCTTGTAATCATGAACCTCCTGTTGCATCATCCTCAACCACTGAGGAAAACTGTTGTTGACCCTAATCCAATACTGGACACAGGCACATACAGTTGATACTGACTAAGAGACAAGAAGGATTGAGGGGAAAGCTCAATGAGAACTTGACTGGAGTTCTCTGTTGAGAATGCATTGCTTATATACTAAAGTACATGCTGTGCTATGGTCTGTGCACATGTGGCTATACATGTCTGCCCTAAGGTATAATGTCACAGAATGTTCTGGAATGATTACCTAAGAATGTCACATGACTGTGGGAAACCAAAGTGGTCCGTGACTTGAAAATGCTGAGTCCTGTTAACGCTGGGCGTCAGAACGTAGCACAGCGAACACTCGAAGTAGTTCGAAGACTTGTTTGTGGGCGAAGCAAAGAGGAAGGTTATCTCACTACCCAATGCGCACACTTGGGACTCGTGGAAGTGCTAAGTAACAATGCTGAATTGCGTAGAACTAGCTGGGGAATACAGGCGAAGTCTGGTAGCTACTTATATGATGTATGATGCTGCGCAATCCAGTGAGCGCAGTAAGAGCTGTGTGACTACGTGCTGCACTATGCAGTGGTCGCGCAGTAATGGCTATGTATGGATGAGTAAAGGGACACGAGGCATCATATAAGGAGAATGATGACGAGGAGGGGTTTGGTCCATTATGTAAGAAACGTGGTTCCGAAGGGTTCCGAAGGAATTCCCTGTGGTTCCGGTCGAAAGAGAAAGGTTAATCAGTGAGACAAAGTAGAACGTGGTTCCGAAGGGTTCTGAAGGAATCCCCTGTGGTTCCGGTCAAAGGAGAAGGGTTAGTTGGTGAGACAAAGTAGAACGTGGTTCCGGTTCGGAACCTGGGAAACTAATTAGGAAAAGAAGATAAGTGTCTTGCGAAGACACTGGGAGAAACAATGAGTCCATAGACATAAGGAAAAGAGGGGTTATAAGGGAAAATCGTAACAAGTCCGTGTCTGGCTCCATTCAGCACTAAGCGCTATATCACAAGAGATCAGATAAGATAAGATAAGATAAGATCAAAGGAGATTAGATAAGCGTAAAATTGACAACAAAAACCCTGCTCAAAGTTGATCCCAATGACCTCACACCTGATCTTTGCTACCTGTTGGAACCCCCATCTTTGGCTCTGACAAGTCATTTTCCCACAGCTTTACCCACAATCCTGCTCCAAATTATGGGAGCACTAGCACAAAGACAGAGAATGCTCCTATGGAGCCTCTTTCCATTCAAGATCAAGGCCTTTTGCAATGTGAAAGCCTGGGATTTCAGGAATAAACCTGAAGTTGCAGGTTAAGGGAGTTACAAAGTGTGGGAATACTCACACTTCAGGTAGACAATCCCGAGGTAGTAATCAAGAGTATAAAGAGCCTCTGACTAGAGCATCAAAGGTATAGTCAGGTGTGGGAGGTGGAACAGCTCAAGAGAGTAGTGGTTTAGTGAAGAAATCACTGTATAAGATGCTAAAGAAAGGGGAAAGGATGGCCAGAAGGGCCATCCTTATATATATCTACAGCGGTGGCTGTATCTATGAATTAGGCTATGTGATATAAAAATATCAACCAATAGCATGAAGGTGACTATGGTATCTATAATAAGAACCAATAGCATAAAAGACTTATCTGGAGTTTATAAAGACATCCAATGGCAAAAGTCGCTCTATCTATGATGTCATCTGAAGTAATATGACATCACAGTAAATGGCATAGAGGCCTAGATGTCATGTGTAATGACATCATGGTCTAGACCCTGTACATAAGCGAATATGTCAGCAGGTCTAGTCTCTGATTATGTACACAAGTGAATGTGTCATGCAATCAGGTGACATGTCATGTGACAGGCCTAGAATCTTGGTTATGTAATATGAAATATTAAATGCAAATACCAAGATTCTCAACACACACCTCTTGGAGCATGTCTCCTTGTCATCACTCTTGGTGTCCTCATTTCCCTATTGATGAGAGAAGGAGGGGTTACCTTCCTTGTGCTGGATGTTCGAGATTTTGTTGGCCTTTGGTCCTTGTTGCTGACACTGTTGTTGGCACTGTTGTTGGGAAGACTCTGGCTTACGCTTGAAGGCATATTGCTGCCAAGCTGTAAGCATCATCTTCTCCAACTCAGCCATGGTGGGATTGGTACCCACAACCGTCTGGGATGCAGTTCCGCCCATAACATTGGCAGCCTTGGTGTTGAGGACTTAGGTGGCAAAGTTCACATGCTTTGGAAGTTTGGTGAGGGTGAACATCACCTTGAGATTGTCATTGATCTCATAATTGAGCATCTCAAAATTGACAAAATGCATGTTGAGCTTGGCAAATGCCAAAGCAGGATGGTTGTTCTTGGATATCATCAAGGCTAGCATGGCCTTGAACTCAGTATGGGCAGAGGCAAGAGAGGGGACATTGTATTGGGTCTCCAAGGAGCCCCAAAGGCCCTTGGCAGTGGCAAGGCCAATGAACCTGGAGGAAATGTGGGCCTTGATCTCAGTGTCAGTGGGCCTAGTTTGCTTCATGAGGCTCTGCCAGGTGCCTTGGGATTGAAGGTAAGCCTTCATCTCTTGGCTCCAATGCTTGTAGTTGGTGCTGTTAAGCTTGGAAATACTGTTGAGGGTGGAAGAAGACATGGTAGATTTCTGAAAGGATAGGCATTAGTGTTCATTCAATAAAATAAATATAGCAAAGGGGAGCAGCAAAGGCCACATCAACTGAACACCCAGAGCCCAAGAAAATGGAGTGACATAGTCTCCCCATGTACTCAGGATGGTTTGACCATGCCTCTTGAGCATGTCCACATCAAAGGGGTGTCCAGAAAACGGTCAACATTCCACACATTTGAGCATTTCCACATCAGAATGGTGCAGGCATTCACCTAGGGTTGTGGCAGCAGGATGCCCACTCAGCCACAAGCTCAGGGCTCATAATTTGTTTAAAAAAGGAAGGGTATAACCCTAGGAGTGGAATATACCTGAATGCTTTAGTGGACTTAGCATCAAACATAGTGGTTAGTGGTCAAGAGTGTTATTCAAACTCAGCTACTGAGTTTATAATATGTACAGTGGTCACATGACCATTGCTATGTGAATGTGGTTCCATGGTTCTATGGTTCCAGACACATTCCATGAGCATTGCTACTACTTATCAACAGTGAAAACATTAGGAAGGGAATTAGGATATGAATGAAGTTGTCCCAAGTGATGATGGGACAGTATGCGAGTGTAGAGACTTATAGCTCTCTACAATGCAGTATAGACAACACAACACTTTAAGACCAGTCTTGCCATCTTGTCTACACTAATGCTTTCAGCCCCATACCAACCTCCAGAGTACATCATGAAATTGCTTGTACAGATGATTTCAAGGTGTTACTTGATGCAGTATTGACAATGCCACTTACACCAAAGCTTTCAATGTCATCATCCAAGCAAGTCATATAATTACTTATCACATCATAACATTAATTTTTAATTTATTTATTCCCCTTGACAATTTCCAATATCAGCAGATCAAATATTGTCTACTCTCTAGTACTTTGTTTGTACTTCTCTACCCTTCCCTCTTATGCCCCATAAACCCCAATTGGTCTTTACCATAACCCGTGGATCAAAGTCAGCAACCTCCCATTTCTCACTTCCGAATGGATTTTCACCAGGTGTAATAACCCACTCAAACTCGTCAGCAACATCAGGAACTTCATCCAAGGATCGGATATCTCTTTCAACGTCTGCTGGAGAAAATCCTGTGACAAAGATCGCACATCTCGTAGCAAGGAGCGTCGGGACGACAGGACCCCATTCGGTAGAAGAGGCTATTTGTAAGCATGGTTTCCCATCGAGCGCCGAGAGCGATGGTGATGGAAAGCCAAATCCGGGAGAGAACAAGAAAAAAAGATCGGTGTAAGGGTCAAAAGTGTCCTGGAACTGCGCGTGGACTTCCATGTAATTGGCTTGCAGGCCAGTGATTGTCAGTTGCGGAGAGTAAGCGACCGTATATGATGGGACCCCGTAGAGCTTGAGCGATGACCGAGTCCGTTTCAAACGAGCGATTGGCTTCGGAGTGGGGGGCTCGTAAACATTGGGAACATATAACGGTGGTTTCTCTTCTTCTGTGGTAGCCTTGGTCACCGCCGCGTCATCCATCTGTACCTGAGATCCCAGGCCGTCCCGTAGTCTCGGGAGAGATACCTGTGGCCCAACAAAGTACAAATGAAAATGACACGATGGGAATAACATGCAAAGTTGCTCCCAGACGTGAGGGGGAAGTGAGGACTCGGCGCGTGCACCTAGAATGAATATCCTGATTTGGGGCTTGGCAGCACCAGCTTCTTCAGTGTCGGGAGCACCGGGAGCAACATGCAGCATCGTGCGTAACGCTGGAGGAGATTTCACTATTCAACTATCTCCCCGACTAACTTTCAACCGACTCACCGGCCAAAGATCGACTACCTTGAGGTGTAACGCGGTGATTGTTCAAGGTTAATCCGCTGTTCTGATGGAGAGCAGCACCTATGGTGAGCGGGTAGGTGAGAAGCTTGCTCGCGTGCCTCCTCGATCGTTCGGTGTCCATCGAAGAGAAACCACGAGTATACCAAAAAAGATCCCAATTGGAGAACGAAATCGCTTCCTCGTACGGCTGGGGTCCTTCGTGGTGGAAAGTCATCAACAAAATCCATGTCTCACAAACCATACACTATACAAACCTGGTAGATCGAATTCGGACAGTTTCCGACCACTTCGAAGATCGTGTTCGTCCTCGTTAACCTCCCGAAGACGCGCACAGAACTTGGAATGTTCCTCGTCGATTTCCCAATGCTCTTTGCTACAATGAGTGGGCCAGCCACAGTCGGGGCATTCGAACTTGACCGCTGGCAGTTTCTTCTCTACATTCTTATGCACATGATCATGGTTGCTGTGACAGATGGGACAAGGGGCGAGTGAGCGAATAACTTCTCCACGAGCCTTGACCGCAGGGAATGGGGATTGCGAGAACGGGTGGAATAGGTCATCCTCGCCGAGGATTCCACTGACAGACGGAGCGGGTTTAGCTTTGCGAGCGAAATTTAAAAAATGTCTGCGAGCATGAATGGCTTGAAAGTTGACGGTGGAAACCCGGAGACGCAGTGAAGAACGGATATGCGAAAGAGCGCAAAGAGACATCGCCAAGTGTTTCTTCTTGCCCAGTCCTCTACTTCAAAACCTGATGAGTCCAACTTACATCAGCAGCGCGCGTGAGATCTAAATCCATAATGCAGCACCCCAATTGCATCACTCCCCATCAGATCTAGAATGACGACAAGAACCGCCAACATATCTAGAAAGACAAATGAAACACAGATAGATGTGTTTATCAGTCTCGACTGTACCCCTGGGTCGGGCCAGACACAGAACATCGATGTTTCGACAGGCATCGGCTTTCTAGACCATGTTGGTATCTCCTTTATCATATTTTTGGCTACGTGATCAACTGATCGGATTTCGAGATGTATCATGCGCTGGCAAAGCATAGTGGATTGTCGTTGACCATGAAGTGTCAAGGGGATCTATGGATCGATGACCACCATACGGCAGATAAGTCTTGCTTCTTCACTGCCAGCGAGAGCATGGAGGTCCTTAAAATCGATGCACAAGATAGTGCTATAGCGCTTGGTACCGCATTTAAACAAGCCCTCGGAGAGATCAAGGGAATCAGGCGCTATGGTACCGGCTTTGCCCCCCTCGATGAAGTGTGTAGCCAACCCACTTTGGAGTGGAGTTCAACTACTAAGCTACAGTTGAACATTCTTTTACCTTAGGCACTTTCTCGAGCAGTGGTGGACATTTGCTCTCGCCCGTATTGTGTTACAGACCTCGGATTGAAACGCGAGAAGATTGGAGATCTCTCAACGGAGATGATTCCTCATGTTTTCCATTCTTTTGCAGTGGCAGCTGGCATAACCCTGCACGTTGATGTTATCCGCGGAGAAAACGACCACCATCGGTATGTTCCTATCTTCAATCCATAGACCTTCCTACGATGTAAATAGGTCCGAATCTGCATTCAAAGCATTGGCACTGGCAATCAAACAAGCTATCGAGCAAACAGGCGGAAATGAGGTACCCAGCACAAAGGGCGTCCTTTAACTACGATAATATTCTTCGGGATTCTACTAGTTTCACGCTCAAGGGATTACATGTATTACAATGCTGTTGCACAACTCAGAGACTACTCAGACTGAACAATGATGAAATGAAATACATATGAACAGGACGTGTTCAGAGCACTAAATCGAATATACTCTAACGCTCTTTCAGGACCTCAGGACCAAAAAATGCACCTCTTTTCCGGTGGTGGGTTCAACTGTACGAAAGGTAAACAATGATAACTCAAGAACAGATAGTTCGCTAACCTTCGCCCATTTCGAACATTTAAATGCTTCAGCGAATTCGGGAATGTTAAAGACTGTACCCTCCGTGCGGTGGCGGTGCGGTGAATGTGGATCTGTCCGAACTCGTTGCACCTGCGTGGATTGAGTGAGCGGCCATTGGTTCAAAGACTTCGTAGTAATACTCACAGCATCCGCCGGTCGATTATTCATGGCCCACGTGCGCGCGAAAGAGATGAAGAACAATTGTTCTCTGCATGTGATTAACACGCATCAGGGTTTGAAAGGATAAATCACAGCATTACCTCGTATAATCCAATCCGGGAAGTAGATATTCGTGCCCTGCATCGTATGAATCTTCGTATTGGGCTTTCCATGCTCGGTAGGCTTGGATAAGGCCAGTATCACCGATGTTTTCCCCGGACGTACTGTAACACTAGGGTCACAGACAGCATTGAAGCACTGGACGGTTGACTCACAGATTTCCCTATTAAATATGACTATTAAAGATTTGAAGAGCTGCAACAAGTCAAGACTCACGTTGACATATACAACACCACCTGCACCATCTTCTACAGTGTATGCTGTCAATTTCGTCAGAAACGTCAAAGAACCAAGGCAATATACATATATATACCAGAATACTGTTCGACAATACAATCTTGACGAATTTGGTAGGCGTCACTTGTCTGACGAGTCCACCACTCTTCTAATTTCCCATGTTGATTGTAAAGTCGACCAGCAGAGTCAAAGGCGTGCTACTTGACGATCAGTTCTCGTGTAAAAATAGCAATAGTATCCGCAGGTACTAACTGTAAGTTCGTGGGCGGCAACCATGCCGAATGAACCATATGATAGGTAACCCGGCCTATATGGCTGTGAAGCTAAAGTCATTACAACAGCGGGTACCACACACCATTCAAGGGAAAAGAAAGGCGCTTGAAGAATACCGGCGGGGAACACGATCTTTTGGGAAAAGATACGAATCTAAGAATGCATCTAGGTGATTGAGATCTACCCACCTCATTACCCGTAGGGTTGTAGTACGCATTCACGGTCGCTGGTGTCATTTCCCACTCATCAAGATTCCTTGACTTTCCTAACTTTTGCCACATCTTGTAAACATCAGACGCTCTGGATGAAATATGATGTCAGTTTTAGATTAACTGGTTGTCCATAGACGAGAACTGACGTGGCACTGAGCATGTTCTCGAAGAATGTGTCCACATGGAGCTTGACTTGGGTATAATAGCTCACTAGCGAGCGAGCGTCGCGGGTATCGGGAGATACTGGGAAGCCAACCTTCTTTCGGATTCCTTCTGCCTTCTCGAGGGCTTTCTGAGCCGATTCCTCGTCCATCCATTCGATCACTTCCAGAGAGTTCTCGAACGCTTTAACAATATCTGCACTACGTGGTAAGCGCGACGGGGACACAAGCAGAACCTGTTACTTGCCCGATATGATCTGGGTAGCTCTTTCCTGCGAATTGCCGGGGAATGTTGCGTTCACAAAATACCTGCCTGTGGCGAAGCCCATTGCAACTTCCACCTTGCGCATGCAGAACTCAGATCGTTCTCCCAAAGCTCCCGGTCTGAGTCCATTGAGAAGTTCCTGCAACTGCCGCACTGCCCTCCATGCCTCCGTCGTCGTTCCCAGGTTAGGAGCATATTCTAGAGCTGCGCGCACGACAAGATATGCTTCAATGACATCCGAGGGCGTATGCTCGAGAATTCGCGACAATGAACTAGGATATGGCTTGTAAGTGATGATGACACGGCTCGGGAAGAAGCGCGGGGTAAATGTGGCAAAGTAATCGGGGAAATTAATCTGAGGAAGCGCAGATTTGAGTGTATTGATGCTGACGGGGTTGTACGTGCCGATGGGGTCTTGCTCCAGCCTGTCTCGGTCCAAAGTAGCTTCGGCAATCTGGGATTCGAACCTGACAACTTCGCGTGCTAGTTCGTGTGCCCTGAGGAAGGGGTCCTCGGCCGGCTTGCGAGTGTCGTCGTCGTCGTCGTCATCTTCGCCGTCCCAAGGTGGCCATGGCCAAGGAGGCCAGACGCGTTCTTTGGCTTCCAACTGGTTATGCAAGCGTTCGCTTGGGCGGTTTGTGCTGTGCACGACTTCATCATCACGCAGAGAAACCAAAAGACGCTCGATAACGTCTTGGTAAACGCTAAGTACGTCTTGCTCCTTGTAGTATTCCTGATGAACGATGAGTAAACAGGAGAGGCGGACGGAATTCTGTTACAGCATACCTTTGACGGTAACCCCAGGGGAGCTTGAGTAAACCAGAGACTCATAGCGTTGGGATCAACACCGGCATCGCCGTCAATGAAAAATTCGAACAGGGCATCAACGCCTGCAGGCCGGATATAAATCGCGTTAGAGCTATTTGAAAAAACACTTGCCTCTAGAATGCATGTAGCCAAGGGCGTTAGACAGCCCTTGTCTTGGATTGAGTGCAGTGGGATCAATACGCTTTCCACGATATATCTTCCTAATATTATTGACGAAGTGTTGCAGTGGGGCTTGGCCCAAATAGTCAAGTTTGGCTTCGTCCATACAAGAAGCATAAAGAATGCGAAGCTTTCCAAGCAATTGCTCGTCCCACGAATTATCGTAGATGGCAGTGTCGGACTCGAGGACATTTTGAATGACCAACCAATTCTGCTCGGAGAGAACAGAGAATGAGTTGATGGCGCCCTTGTCGCCAGGAATTGGATGCGATGCAATCCAGCCGCCATCTAATCATTGATTTAGGACTAGAAAGTGGATGGGGTACGTAGTCAACTCACTAGCAAATTCGTAGAAGTCCTCACATGGATCGCGAGAGGTATCGAGAGAAGCCAGGATTGACGCAGAGAGAATGATGCATTCCTTGGTCAAACATACTTCCTATTATTTTGCCGGAGTCAAGAATGGTAGGGCGTCAGAGGACACAGCTCGCACCTTTGATGGTCCAGGTTGGGGTGGGCCTGGAGGGCCAGTCGGTTCGGGACCGATGACGACGGTGTGTGTGACGTGATCAGTGGTTGTGTAAGTGGAAACAGAGGTGCGGACTGCGGTAGTGGTAGTTGTCTTAGTGCTAGTTCTTATAGCAGTTGTGACATGAAATACGGTAGAAATGGCAGTGGAGACGGCAGTGGTGGTAGTCGCGGAGATGAACGTGACGGGGGCGGTGGTGGTATGGGTATGTGTGACGGTCCGAGTTTTAGTCTCGGTCTGCGTACCATTACCTGGATCGCCGCCGCCACCTCCTCCTTTCCTGAGGTTAAGTTTGTGTTGTGCACCAGCGAACAGGCCGATGAAAACAGAGCTTATGAGTAAGAGGATGAGGACCTCGACAAGGAGGACCTTTGTGAGACCTGTGAGGGGCTCTTGCACGACCTCTGTCAGGCGGCCTGTGATAGAGCGGTGAGGGGTGGGTGGATCCGGGGTGTTCCTGTCTCTGTCGTTGCCGCCGTTGTGTATAAGCGGTGCTGTCTCTTGAATGCGAGGGGTGAGTGTAAATCGGTTGAAGCAAAGCAAGGCATACCACGGTCTCTTGGATTGGGTGACCTTGAGCCTGGTGACCGTGATTGGCCCGGGTCGGTCATGGTGATGGTGAAAGATGGTCCAACTACAAAGTGGGCACGGAGCTTAAGTAGCCCAAGAACGCGTGCTCACCGTATGCCCACCACGCGGCTTGAACCTGTTCAGGGGCCAAAATAGTTGTCAACAGGCGCGTCGCGTGGCCATATCGGTGCAAAGTATCCAACATATGACTAGTACTAGTACTACATGGTCTACCTCCCACCACCTCAGCTCGCCTCCGCTTCACGCCCTTCCTACGGTGATGCCTACAGCAACATTCTCGCTGCACATCGTCGTTCTCCCCTCACCTCTGCCTCCTCCGTCATCCTTCTCGTTGCCCCAGATGTCGACGCGTTGTGCGCCGCCAAGATGCTTGCAGAGCTCCTCAAGCAAGACGACGTGATGCATAGGATCATCCCTGTCTCAGGTGTCGCAGAGTTGGAATATATGAAGGACGAGCTCGCCACTTATAACGAGGTATGCACCACTTCCCTGCCTCTGCCTCTCCCTTCTGACACATTCAAGCTGCATACCCTCATCCTCCTCAACATGGGTGCTATCCTCGATCTTCCCTCTCCCGCTTGGTTCGGGGACTTCAATCCAAATCTAACTATACATGTGATCGACTCCACCAGACCTCACAATCTTGCAACTCTCTTTGGTGGTGGCGACATCGGTGATCGTATTGTCGTCTGGGACGATGGTGAGGTTGACACCATGGATGTACAAAGAAAAGCTTGGGAAGCACTGGAAGTTCGTTCTCATACATCCCACAAACTCCTCATGGCTGATGGTCCCCTTAGTACGAGCCAGAACCAGACTCTGAGGAGGATAGTTCAGACTTGGATCCAGAGGAGGAAACGCAGGACGATCCAGACTCAGATGGGGGCTCGACTGCGGCCAGCCCAATGCGCAAGCGCAAATCACAATCTTCCAGCCAACTCCGCGTAGAGAAAAGGCAGAAATTAGACAATGTCCCAGTGCCCCTTTACGCTGTTAGCTCTCGCTGACACCCTCTCCAGGAGCCAACACGATTGTCCCGGGAACAGCGTTCGGCATACCAAACAGTGGTCGAAAAATACTACGCGGGTGGCTCATGGTACAGTCAAAGTGCCTCAGCGACAGTCTATGTCCTTGCTACTCTTCTTGAGCGTACAGATTGTGATCTTCTGTGGTATGTGGCACTCAGCGTTTGCCCAAGCTTCTTCTGGTCATCGCCACAGGCTCGCGATTCTTGGGCTCACATACCAATACACAACCGCCCGCATATCACGCGAATTTTACGAAAAATACCACGCCATCTATTATGACGAAGTATCTCGCCTCAATCCACTTCCAGCGGGAGTCAACAACAACATCGATACAATCACTGCACTTGGTCCTGACGACTTGTCAATACGATCTACCGAAGAACTGAGATTCACTCTTCTTCGTCACTGGACGTTATACGATGCCATGTTTCACTCCAGTTACGTAGCAGGAAAACTTGGGATTTGGAAGGAACGAGGTCGGAAGAGGCTTACAGGCCTACTCGCTAAAATGGGGTGATTGTGAACCTTCACATGATCGTTTCAATGAATTCCAGCAATTAACCTCTCCTGAGGCAGATTTTCAATACCGCAGACTCAACAGTTGTACGCCCATATGGACCTCGATCTCAAACAGCAGTTAAGGTCCAAGCTTGATGCCATCGCCCCCGAATACGGTCTTGTGGAACTTACGTACCAATCCTTTGTTCGGTGTTTTGGGTATCGTGCCCCTCCCCTAAGCGCTGCTGATGCTGTTGAAGCAGTCAGCGCACTCTTGGATGTAGCTGGTGGCGTCAGGATGGAGGTCGAGGTCCAAGGCGCCCGGCAGGGCGGGGAGTGGTTCGACGGTGGACGAGTATGGGAGGGGAGTAAGGATGAGGGTGAAAAATCAGATAATGTGGAAGAACGCACTGAAGTATCCTGGTGGGTAAGGAACTTCTGGGCAGCCTATGACGCTCTCACTGAGTAAGTCGTTCTCTGTATCAGTTTTCGGCTAAACTCCTGAATCCTCCAGCATTGTGCCTCTTCGGGATGCACTCGCACTGTCCATGTCACTCCACCGGGCGATCATACGGCAAGGAACCTCGATAATCGACAAGCAAGACATTCGTACTATGCGTTCCCATCGTGTTGTCGTTCTCTCCCAGGGACCCGATCTTGCATTATTCGCCCATCCCGGCGTACTTTCGCGTCTTGCGTTATGGTTAATTGATGCACTAAGAGACAAGCTGCCAGGCACAAAACTTGCCCGGGGAAAGAAGAGTTTACCATTTGTCCTGGCGTGCCAGAACGAGAAGACAGAGACATACATTGTTGTAGGGGTTATGGGTTCTCTGGATCTAGGAGATGTTACAAAGAAGTAAGTTTTTGAAGTGTTTCTCTACGGATTCTACGGATTGAATTCGACCGATCAGTGAGTTTGGACTGGCTTTTATCAACGCCAAGGAACGATGCAACGCCCGGTCCTCTCACAACTCGTTCAACACAAGTATCCTTGAGATTGATCAGGAGGATTTAAAGGTGTTTCTAGAAGCCCTGTGCGAGGTGGGCGAGGGATACTAATCTACGATCCGTGGTGTTACCATAATCATTCGAAACTCTGCCTGTGCAACATTATCCATATGCTTATTCTCCGGAGTGCCACCAAAAACCACCAAACCCATGCCTGTAACAGATGTAATGTGGAAGATGTTCTCGATAAACCACAGGCTACGCACCCTCCTTCGGAATGTCTGGAGAAATAATCGTAATCGATGTTAACTGTGGGAGTATAATCAGTATACGTGCAAATTCTTTGGGGCACATGGTGTGATCTTACTGGCCATAGCCAAGACAAGCTGCTCGTGATCGTTTAGAATCAAATGGGTAGTTGAACGGATTTGACTTACCGCTCTTTCGCCGATGGATAAGTTCCTCGGCACACTTTGTCTATGTAGTGTTACCCCATTAGGCTGGGTTGAACCATGAATGTGTTCATCGGGGGCCCGGAAAGATATGTTGTACTGCCCCGTATCTGTGAAGATCTGAGAATTCAAATAGTCATTAGCCCCAATGAAGGCAATTTCGCAGCTTCCATATTACCTCTCTTCCAAACCCCCTAAATGCTCTGTTAACACTAGCGATGCCTTCCCCTTGCGCATCCCGCAAGACAAAATACCACGCCCACAAACCCTCGTCTATACGGGCAAGCTGGTTGAAATGGGCTTCGCGTGTATTGGGATCGGGTTGGGGGTTTGAATCAACGGTAGTAAGCAATCGATGAGGCGTAGACCTAGATTGGGTGAAACGAACGACATATAATCGGAACATGATTCATTCGTATCCGGTTGTGGAAAAGCGGTGAAACGACCCCAAGACGACAGAGTCATATGACGCCCCAACCATAGCGAGCGATTAAAAAACAAGATTGCACCATCCAATATTGCGGAGGCAGTTAGTCGAGACCAGCTGGGAAAGTGAGACAGATAGCAAACCCAAAGAGGAGAAAACGTACCAGCAAAATACAAGCCATGACCAACCACGAAAACGAAGGGCATACAACAGACAAGGAGACCAGAAAGCAGTGGTTAGTGCAAGGCAATACGGTGACCATTCAATTGTCGACCATGGCGGGATTTGATCAATTCAACGCGTGTCAAAACGGATGCAAGAATTTCGTTCATGAAGGAGCCAAAGGCAAAACCGTAATAGTGAGTCGGAACATGGAGCCGACAACGCGTGAGTCCATAAGATGCAAGCAACCATCACGTGGTTAGATACGGTTCCATCCAGGATATTATGATAATTGGGGGGAAACAAGGCAATTGGCAAACCGGTACAGTCATCGAGCGGACCGAGCGGTAGAAATAATGTTGAGGACAATGCCATTGTTTCACGATTATGGCATATGCGTAAATGGGGAAAGGGGGATTTATCATGTGTAGAATTGAAATTATGCCATGCATTGAATATGGATCCATGATGAGCGGCGGAATCGTGGGGATAGAGGGAGTTCGTGTAAAATTGAGAGACACCGAAAAAAGAGGGAGGTATGAGGTTGCACCGCAGGGGAATCGCCCAGTATGGAGTCATGTGATAAGGAAGTATCTTGCCATGATGCGAATGAGGGGCAAGCGTTACGGTTGACGAGTGACGACGGGAAAGTGGAATTGTTGGTCGAGGAGGAATTGATATATGCAATGGCTCAGTCAGTAGAATATTCGAAGAGACATGCCAAGACGCAGCCATTGGAGCACACATACCGCAGGAATAAATTGTACCTCCTCCTCCAAAAATGCCACTCTTGCTGCACCTCCGCGAAAGTGTCGAGAACTGGTTGCCCTTCCGGGTCCAAAGAGAGGGAATCCTTAGGACGCTGCACGAACATTCGAGAATTTATCCAAGAAAAAGGGCGACGGATCTGGAAGCGTCGGGATATTTATACAACAATGTTATAGTATTATGCAATAGGTACGCACCCAGAGGATGGGCGAACCTTCAAGGTCCATGACCATTGCTCGGAATGGCCTATGGGTCCTGAACACCTGTCTTGCGAACATCGCAAAGAAACCCCGGGGTTCTTCAACAATATATCCGAGTGATTCTCCCTCCGGATTAGCTTGGAGGAGGTTTAGTGCATAATATTGACAAGAACGTTGCAGCGGAGGGTTTGGGCGTACTTATAACATATCGGTTCGATTGCTCGAAACCTATGAAAATATTGAGCATTTCAAGCTGTCTAGTTATAGAAGTGAGACCGAGGAAGCAGTCAGCAGTGGAATTTTTAGCTACCTTGTGACTACGAGCTCTTCGTTATCCAGCAGACGCTTCAACCCCGCTTCAGGATCAGCAGGGCGTATGCTTTGCTTCCAAAGTCGTGAATTGTCTGGCAAGCATTTCTCCTTATAGTCTGACGAAGTCCACAGACCGTCTTCTGAAGGAGGATCTGATTGAGGCTTGCGAAGTACGGTACCTCGGGAATTTCTTCCAAAGCCAGAGGAACGTTGTGGAAACCTGGAGAAGGCATAAAACCGACATTGTTGTGCCAAAGGTGTGGATAAAGACAAATGCCTTGGTAGTAAACGGTAACCCGCGACAAACGAAGCCATTCTGGTGGCAGGCGGGAGTATCACTAAACAAGTAGGCGACCAAGTGTGTGCTAGTATGATGCGTGGTGTCAATGTCTTACTTGGACTACGTACGTAAGTCACAGTTTGACCGACTCTCAGAGGTCGGGACTTCGACTTCGCAGATTTGACGACGACCTCCGCTCTCCGAGACGCTGGATTGGCAATGCATCGGCGGTCAGCCTTTATTCGCATTCCAAGGAATGCGCGATCTGCCGCGACAGCACCCAAAATACAGGTGGGATCACCCAGTTGTCACTGGTACGCGGAAAACTCACCAGTAAACATTAGCCCGCTCTGAGGCAGGTTCTTCATTCAGAAGCAGATAGATATCCTGATTCCGACACCTACCGGCATGTTCCTCCCCGTCTCATTTCACGACAAAGTCAGGTGAAGCCAAGCGAACTTGGCTCCAACGTCTCCACTCCTCAACCTCAATCCAGACCTCGTCCATTACCACCCCGTCTCAACGAACGCGGCTTCTTTCGTCCGCAATTCAAAACCGAGCCCACTCCCCCGGCACACGTGTCCAAGTCAAATTACAACAAAGAACGCGGTTCCATCCGTCCTGACCGAGCCTTTCTCACAAAAGACAGAGGGAGCCAGGCTGGGATCATTCGACGTCAAGATCGAGAAAGCGGCAGGAGATACCAGCCCAAGCAAGTGCACGAGGATCTCTATATCCCGTCCACTGTTTCGGTTGGGCAACTAGCTAAGCTATTGAATGTTCGCATCCGTATGCTCAATCTATCGTTCCCGTACACAGTAGAATGATTATGCTTTGTTCAAAGGTACACTTCAACGCAAAATGGACCAAGTGGGAATGCACGCAGAATCTTCCTATGATTATGGTTCGCCGTCTTCCCTCTCATCACCGGAGAGACTGAATTATCCCTTACAGTTTTGACTTGCGACTATGCTGCCTTACTCGTGCAAGAGTTCGGTCGTAATCCGATAATTAATGATGAAGCCGCGTTCGATCTATATCCTCCGTAAGCATGTTTCTTGCTGATTTCGACACTCTGAAATTTCGTTGTCATAGAATATTCCACTGACACCAGCATTTCTTGACAGACCACCGCCAGAACACCACCACCTTCTACCAGCTCGTCCCCCAATTGTAGCCATAATGGGGCATGTTGATCACGGAAAAACCACTCTTCTTGATAATCTTCGATCGTCTTCTGTTGCTGCCTCTGAAGCAGGCGGTATCACACAGCACATTGGTGCCTTTTGTGTTCCGTTAAGCACGAGTGGGGACGCCTCGTCGACATCGGAGAATGATGAACGTCTAATCACGTTCTTGGACACCCCGGGGCATGCTGCCTTCTCAGCCATGCGTGCGCGTGGAGTTTCGACTACTGATATCGTCGTCCTAGTTGTTGCTGCCGATGATGGTGTCATGCCTCAAACGCTGGAAGTCATCGAACTTGTTACACGTGAGAAGGAAGGAAGTAATATCGGAATGGTTGTTGCCATCAACAAGGTTGACAAACCTGAAGCTGACATTGTAAGTCACCTCTTGGTCTACATTCTATCCGTTGTGTGATTTGTGCAAGTTTATACTTACTCTTTTGCTTTGTGGATGGCCTACAGGAGAAGACGAAACTTGCCTTGCTCTCCGCAGGCGTTCCTCTTGAGGAGGGTGGGGGAGATGTCCCTTGCGTTACCGTCTCCGGACTCACTGGAGCCGGTCTGCCTGAGCTGATTGAAACAATTGCTTTAGTCGCCGACGTAATGGACCTTCGTGCAGAACAGGATTGCATGCCGGTGGGGTACATCCTTGAGTCCAGGATGCTCAAGGGATTTGGGTGAGCTTGCACATTCCCATTATTTTCGTCATGAATGTCAACCTACTCGCATAGCCCTGTTGCAACCGTCCTGATGACTCGCGGCACTCTCTCCCCAGGGATACCCCTTCTGGCTGGGACCTCCCCGTGTTCTACGCGCCGCCTTCTTTCCCCTGCATTGCAATCCATTGCTTCTGCAGCACCCAGTGCTCCTGTTCTTGTTACGGGCTGGAAGTCACTCCCCACCGCTGGTGAGGAAGTCCTAGCAGGCAGTGAAGCCGACATAAAAAAAGCATGTGCAAATCGGGATCGCAAACGAAATCGACAGAGTGTTCTGGGTGATGTAGATGCAATAAACTCCGCGAGACAGGCCGATAAAGAAAGGGAAGAGAGAGAGAGAGAGCTTGCATACAAGACGAAGAGGGGTTATCGTGCGCCAACCCCAGTAGCTGAAGATAGTTCTGTCATGGAGGCAGTCAAGAGGAAGTATCTTCGAATAGTTGTCAAAGGTGACGTCAGCGGTAGTGTCGAGGCTCTAGTTGGTGCAGTCAAAGATATTGGGAATCACTTGGCAGGTGTCAAGGTTGTCTCTACTGGTGTTGGAGATGTTTCTGATTCAGATATCATGATGGCGAAGGCAGCGGACGGTATGTGTATAACCGACTTTCCTGGTATACTTGTTAATATTTGTGTCAGCCATGATAATCGCGTTTTCTGTCGGGGTACCACGGGCTGTTGGGGGCTCTGCTTCCCAGAACCATGTTCCAATTTATACATCCAACATCATATACCGCGTTATTGATGATATCCGAGATCGCGTCATATCCCTCCTACCATGCACTTACGACATCAAAATAATCGGCGAGGCGAAGGTGCTTCAGCTATTCGAGATACAAATCAAAGGAAGTTCCAAAAAGATCGCTGGCTGTAGAGTCACCCATGGGATTCTGCAACGATCAAACTCAGTAAGGGTATCAAGAGAAGATAAAATTATATATGAAGGTGACCATCATCACACTGGACTGAGAGATGCTGAGTTGGAACTTGTTGCTAGGTTCCGTAGATGCACTGAGGCAGCTAAAGAAGGAAGTGACCGACGTTAGGAAAGGTTCGGAATGCGGTGTTAATCTACAAGATTTCGAGGATCTCCAAGAGGGCGACGTTATCCAAACATACCAGAAAATAGAGGTGCCGGGCGAGCTGTGATTGTTCGGTGGCTGCTTCCGCCTGAAGCTTAAACACAGAAACTCATAGATTATATGTATTTTGGAGATGCATGCATCCTAATGTCTATGACAATCCCATCAAGTTGTTCGCTTTCTATTTTGCTCGTCAAGCATGACTTCCTTGCCACCAATTGTACCGATTCTCCCACCAACTCCAAATGTCAAGTTGATATTTCCGAGATCGCGGTTTGTCTTCTCGAGGAGGGTCCAGCTTCGGGTATCCAACTTCTTCAACACGACCTCCACCTTTGTACCAAAGAACCTGTACGACGACCCTTGCGGTTCGACTGGACCAAAGAGCTGAATAGTCCGCTTGAACCGTTTCTGGGAAGGAAGAAATAGATCAAAGTCGACCTGCATACTCTAGTGAGCATAGAGCAGACTGATAACCGCCTGCATTGCAGCGCCAACCTGTGTCTCTTCAATCGTTACTTTGCTTCGGTCTTTGTCAGCCTGCCTAGCAAATACGGACACGTGCACTTCGTTCGGTGTCTGGTAATGATCTACACGGCATTCAGTGAGCTGTTTAACCTGATGATGTCAAATGAATTAGAAACCAGCAACTGGCCGAGATGGCGACGTAATAAAGGTAGCATCGCGTACCAGATCTTTGGATTCACTCCTCTTGGGAACAAAAACATGGCGGCCTTTCTTGCATCCTTCGATCTTGAGGAACTCTTCAAACTCTAGGACCCGCCGTTTACAGCACAGGTAACCCTGAGCATTGCATGAGAATCGTCAGAATTACAACAAAAGTATGAATAGTATTCGAGTGATGTAATTTACGGGGTTACATACCTTACTTCCCTCGCGGAAAATCGGCTGCGGAATGAATTAATCCGATCGATGGACGGGATGTTATTAAGGAATAGGATCTGAAACGTACTGGCGCTGGGTGGTAGGTGCATATAGCACTTTCACCGTTTCCGATGCGATTTTCTGCATCGTTCGCAAAAACTACGCTGCACCCTTTACGTGTGCATTGAGTACCCGGCGCAACGGCTACACTTAGATCATCCTCCTCTTCCGGTTGAGGGGGTGAAACAGACTCGGAAGAGAGAGCGGTAGTGAGAGATGTGGAAGCTCGGGATTGAAACGCTTGTACGGTAGAATAGACTTCTTTCCCTTCTTTCGATCCCGTCATAGTGACAATCTCAGTGGGCTTTGACACCTGAGGAGCAACTTGTGGTACCGTCTCCGTATGTGCGCCAACCTCACACCCCTTGCACGTGTGATCGATGACCATTAGCAGTGAACGTACTCGGCCAGGCAAAAGGCACATACAGGTATAGCGATGAATTCATCGAAATCCAGAACGGGCTTGTTAATACTTGAGCAGCATGACCATGACTTGAGCCCTTCATGAAAGACCTATATAGTATGATAGTTTGAAACGCCAGCGACCGATCAAACAAGACTTGGAAACTCACTGGTGCTCCAGGGTGATAACAACAACTGGTTTCCGTGTTCTCTGCAGGTAAAAACTCTTGACCGCACCCTTTTCGCGAACAATGCGGCATGTTAGTGAAGTGATCGCAGATAACAAGATGTTCTAGTGTTGCGACTACGTCACGGTATCCCGAAGGCCGAGACTCAGATGAGGCTGCAGTTGTTATCTGGCTTACGTAATGTCCAGAATGTTCGTGAAATTGCGGGTTCAAATGTTCAACGTTCACTACCCACTAGTACCCACTACTCACTACTAACTATATGTTCACAGGATATTTTCCTTCTACTTACTTGATGCATGGAATGAAAGAGTTTTGTATCGTATAATGCTGGTATGTACTGGGACTTGCGTGACTCAGAGGCAACTTGTTCGTAATGATATTATTGCACTGTCAATGCGCACCCCGATTTTGGCGGTGAAATATACGGTTCAATAGGAGTTTAATATATTTTGTGCGTATCGTATGATACCACTCCTCGACGATCGACCGATATAAGTAGAGAGAAAATTGAAATTTGGATGTAACACTTATACGGATCAAGAAGAGTAGAATGATCATCAATGAAGACTCAAGCTCAATTACTACTACCACTAGCTTGGCATCAGTGCCAGTGCGCCGTCTTTGGCGCCCAAGATTCCGGTGGCACTGGAATTTAGAACCTCGAAACGCCGACGAATGTAACACGTTTGGTTTGATCCGAGTCGCCTGGCGCTGTGGAACGATATTAACCGACGCACAGCTCACCAGGTACCAGACAACACGGGTTGCCCTGAAGCAGCATCTATAGGAGTGAAGAGTATGTAGTCGCCGGTCGACCGATCAGCGTTCGGATAGAAAATCGATCATCCGGTGTCAAATTGGCGACGGGTGAGAAATGTTCCAAGGGAGATATTCTCGCATTCGAGATTGAATTGAGGAATCCCAGACTCAGGGGTGAGTACAGGGGGATCAGAAACGTTTCAGCACCACGAAGCAAGTTATCTACTCGGTAAAGAGCGTGGGTCAAGGTTACAGTCCTTGTGGCGAGTGGATCAGCAAACACGCGTGACGCGTCTTGCGGTGTCAACGTCATCAAACGCCATGCATCCATGTGCGCTGCTCCAAATTTTAGTTCCGTTTGCCCGATATGAATAAGGACCTCGCGGATTCGTAGGAGAGCTTCGAACTGACGCGAATGCCCCACGACCGCTTTACAAATACTCGAGCCCGCTCTACAGTATTGATGGCACTCACGCGTTTGATTACGTACCTTTGAATATCCGCATGTGGCTGTACACATCCTTGTGGCGTTCGCCGGAAGTTTGAAGTTCCCTGACCCGAAGGGTCCGCACGAGCATTCATCGTTGAAACTTTCGTCGATGATCACCGCCGGTAGCAATAGCACCATCATCAATGCAGCTCCGAGCGGATCTTGTAACCATTTGAAAGTGTTATCATGAATCACGATGTGGCTCAAGGCATCCGAATTCATTCCGCAGAAGAACCAAGGTCCGACAGGGTGATCAGGCTCGGATCGAGTCACGTCTGCATTTCGCTAGCATCGGCTGAGACGGCACCACGGAACTTTTCAGGGGCTGGTTTCCCTGGAACACAGTTTGACCGTTGGAGCAGTACCATTAAACTCAGATATACGACGGCGATGGCCCTACTAGTAGTCGTCGATGGCAGGTTCGATACTACATCGCATTTTCTTTCCCTTTGCAACCCGTCAGCATTAATTTACCGGAACTAACCGAAACACTAGGAGCATCACGATCAACACTGATCGAAAACCCAAGCATTCCATTTCTAAATTCACCATTTAATCCAAACCCGAACCAAATGACTCCCATACCAAAAAACCCACACCCCACGGACCAACGCGACCAAGTGTCCGAAGAGCGGAAGAGATCTGCCGATGAATGTCGGATCGCAACTCGGGCTGTACAGGTAAACCCAGTGAATGTTCACGGAAAAATGATCTAATTCCATCTGTCTGAACTTTTTGCATCAGGACAGAGAATGATGATTGTGGACTGCTCGGATGCGATATGAGTGTCTTCTGAAGAGCAATAGCTCGGCGAGCCACGTCCCATGGCCTACAGAGAACCTCATATGTCAAACCTGCCACCACGCCGCCACAGACTAATGTGAAGGCATGCGTAAACCGTGGCAAAGGAGAACTGTAGGATGTCTCGTTCTCCGACCATCTTCGAAGAACATGGTATGTTGCGAGCTTGACTTTGTTCGCTACCTTGCGGGTGTTCTCGAAAACCGTGAAAAAAGCAGCAAAACCTGATGGATAAATAAGATGATCGACCAGTGGCATGAGCTGACCTACCACAGACATCCTTCCCTAAACCCCAACTCCAACCAGCCCAGCCACGCCCAGCCATTTCACCAACATCTTTCATCCAAAGCCTGACTTGTCTAATGTCTCTGATTTGATCGGTTCTGGCCGTGAGGTATATTGGCTGTGTTCTCCGGAAAACTTCTTTCCACGCATGGGACCACCCATTCCCAGTTCCGCCCTCAATAACCAGTCTTATGTTTTCCACTGGTGCGGCGACCAAGGCTTGCATACCACCTGCAGCAGCACCTGACAATGCAACCGAGTAAACTGAGTGAACACCGGGGCGAGACTGTAGGTAACTGGAGCACTCCGTGTATGTGGTCCAAAGTACTGTACCCAGGACTGCGTTCGCAAGCATTGGCGGTACAAAGTGCTTTGGTATCACCATAATCTACAATGATTTAAGCTTCGATTCAGATATACGCAAGAGGGAGATGGACACCACACCTTGGTTTTTGATGAGTGAGAAGATATACTGAGGACTGAGAGTAGTGCCATGTTTGTTAGCATGTCCCCGGAGCGAGTGCCAACCGCTCACTGCGTTCACCGACGGTTAGTAGTGTGAATATTCATGGTGTTTGACATACCTTTGGATGGCCTAAACAACCTCACGGGACGGGAAAAATACAAAGCAATGGCCCGCGTGGTCGTTCGAGCTAATGCAGTATATGTGGGACTACCTTGCTGATCCTGACTCGTAGGAGAAACGGCGACTTCATTGTGAATAGTCATGAAGCGGATAGCTATGTGCTGCTGATGGTGTCTGCGTCGATTTATTGACTATGTGTTGGAATATCTTGGAAGTTGGTCCCGCAATGCGGGACTAAGGGATGCCGCAGAGTAAGCTGAAGTCTCGTGAGAAGAATCATTGGCACTGGCACCATCATAGGTAACATCATATCTGATTCGTATGCGGCTTTTTCGAGGTATCGACAAACAAATCCCGCCGTATGTTTCCCCAGAGCGAGCTGTGAGGCAGCTAACATCCGTCAGAACCGCCAATAGGCTGCTACCAGAGGGTTTTACCTTTTACTCAAGGTTCTTTAATGACCGGGAGCAGCGATTACTGCTGACTACATCATTGAGTCAACTCGACGCCAGTGAGAACATTCGTGTTCGCAGACTCCAGAGCAAGTATCATGCTAGCAAACCAGTCTCAGGCAAGGCTCCTGTCGAGAGCGTATTCTTACCAGATGATTACTACACATTCCACGAGGTGAGTACGTATTCCGAACCCCTCTGTTTTCGTCCGTTCAATGGTATATTTCCGTTTCCTAAGGGTCACTACGACAATGTTATTCGGAATTATCGCGAAATGCGCCTCTCTTCCTGGCCTGAATCTGATATTCGCGGACTTACTCCGGTATTGGACCGCTTGCGCGCGCTCTACCCTTCGAAAAACACGCAAACCCACCTGTTACATCTCGCTTCAGATGGGGAAATACTTCCTCACATTGATAACATTTCTGCGAGCGGTGGATGGATCTTGGGGGTGAGCTTAGGGGCTACAAGGACGTTAAGGATGGAATCCCCAAGCTCCACAGGATCGGAGAGCTTTGACATAGTGCTTCCGTCTGGTAGCGTTTACCTACAAAGGTAATGTGTGTGCATCCAGGTCGAATACCTGCGCTGAGTACATTGCAGAGACGATATCCGGTACCATTGGATGCATGCAATTCTGCCGTCAACGGAGCAAATCAATTGTGGGCAGCGTGTCAGTATAATGGTCAGGGTGCGTATGTGACTACTTCTCATGGTTTGCTTTCCCTTAGTTCCAACTAGGACAACACGCGCGAACAGCAGCCCCACTGATAATTGTAGATGCAATATTGTATAGCCTGATGAAGTCAAGCTTTGGAACCCACCATCTCCCAGCCCTGATCACAGTTTTTTTTATTGTTGAAACGTATCCGGAGATGTACTCAAGCCCTTGCTGTAATATTGGCCATACGCAATAGTCCGAGGTTCGGTCTCGAGGTGAAACTCGTTTTCCTACAGGATCGTATCGGACGTGAAACAATGCCTTTTCTTTGTTCCGTCTGTTCAATGACGTTCGATCTATATATCATTTGTTTGTTCACATGCACCACAAAGCGCGGACATGATGTGAAGAGATTCATGCAAGGCCACAAATGGGGTACTTCTAATTTAGTCATGCAGACGGGTGTTACTGCGACCCCAATGTTGATAACGTTGGAGTTTCCGGCCTCCGTCTGGGGTCCGAACCCCCGAGAACGAGGGGATTGGTTGCATGGGGACCCCCGCCATCAGACAAGGCATCTTTACCAAGTGTTGCCTGCAGTCTGGGAAACTGAGAGTATTGACCCCGATCTCTACTAGTAGTACTCAACGGTCTAGAACTTGACGTCAAATTCTCGCTTGACTCGCTCCTCGCCCCAATTTTGTCTTGTCGACCAGGGAGGGATCAGCAAGCGATTGCCTATACTTGCCGGTCTACGGGGCAGAACAGCAAAACGTGCTGTCCAGATTCATTCATCGATTCCCGGAACCCTGGTAACCGATGCCATGCGGACTGGAGACACGCCATAAGAAAATTACTCGTTTGATACAGTACTCGGGAGTCCAAGACTGTTGAACAGAAGGCAAAACACGACATGATGTGTAACAGGGAAACTCCGCGGCTACAAGTGAATAAATAACCATATGGCAGATGGGAAGTAGATTGATACAATGCGGGGGAATGTGAAGTCCATGCAATGGCTCTAGTGAGTCTAATGAGATCTACAATGCAGATGATGTGCGTGCCCGAATAACAACCCGGTCTAGTTTACTTTTGAAACACTGGAAACACTATTGCAGACCCGTCAGTGAGGTTCTGCGTTCGGGCATCGCGGTGTTTTAGGATACTTACGGAAGACTGCAATTACCCTGGCCGTCATCCAGTTTTATACCGACAACTTGCGTCCCCTGCAGAGTATAAATACAGGTACACAGTGCGTATTATTGAAGCATAAAGCTTACATCGGCCAGGTGGCTTGTGGACTGTACTGTGCCGTATTTGATTGCGCCGGCGGCGGACCAGAAGAAAACTCGTGTGCCGTTCTAGGTTCCATGTCAATACCAATCTGAGAAGTGAAGTGGCGACTTACGGAGTACGCGTTCATAGCCAAAATAGTAGGTAGAGGACGACAGGCTCTGAAAGTCGTTGGGTGCCATCGGTTGGTGGGTTACGCTGTCCTTATAAACCTCTGGAGCAAGTGTTTGAGCGAGATCTGTCTTTACGATCTTGAGATATTACTTCAAGCTCCCAGCGGGGAGCAGTCGGTGATAGGACCTAGTGAACGGGTGTGCCTAATTGGTTCGCAACCTGAGGGTTAGCTGTTTGGTGTGGAAATCTAAGAATTTCGCTTATGGGGTTTGCGAAGTCGGACAGCTGTAACAACACATTACTAGCCAGCGAGCAATTGCAATAGCCGAACTCAATTAATTCACGGGCAACGGTTGTCGCACGACTGAGTGGGCGTTTGAGATGCCTGGAAAATCAAATACAATGTCTTAAGCTGTGAGTTATGAAAATGTATGAACTCCGAGTCGTGAAGACGGTCGAAGACAGAACGGCATCATGGAAGGGACGTAATAGTGCTTGAGGTCCCCAAGGACTCAAGGGCTCATAACTCACCCCGCGATGAAGCAAATGAGACCTAGCATGACGCGTGGCAGACAAATGCAGTTACGCACACGTTGCCATCCTTCAGCCGGACCTGGCTGAGATGATCCTCGGCCTGGCCCCGTGAGATTTCATCTGAGCGGAGCTCTGTAACTAAATGAACGGACCTCTGCTGGTGGATCTTAAAGGCGAGGATCGTGTACATACATGTACAGCTTAAGTTCTGAAGAGAAACGCGAGGCGAAATCCAATCATAATGAGGGATCAGAAATATCAATAAATTGTCAAAGG
The DNA here is from genome assembly GCA_038089615.1 of Aureoboletus auriporus. Taxonomy (NCBI): domain Eukaryota; kingdom Fungi; phylum Basidiomycota; class Agaricomycetes; order Boletales; family Boletaceae; genus Aureoboletus; species Aureoboletus auriporus. The sequence continues at coordinate 26,765 of JBBPLF010000035.1, forward strand.
CAGTGGGGCATGGGAAAACAGCGGAGCCAAGAAACCCGATTAAGTAATTCATCGAAAGTTGGAAAGCGGCCATCGGGCACTTGACCGTGTGCTGCAGCGTTCTCTTCTTGAGAACCCTCATTTAGCACTATCACTGTGGCGAAGAATGTCAGTTGTACTGGTGACAGGCTCGTACGACCATGAAATTAGATTTTGGGAAGCTTGGAGTGGAATTTGCTCCCGCACCATCGCAAGGTCGGGTGAATCTGGTGTGAGCACTTTTTTTTCGATTCAAGTTGCAATACAGATCATGTCACACTTGGTTTCGTCATTAGCAAGTAAATCGTCTCGCTATCTCTCCCGAGTAATCCAACTCTTTCCATCTTGTGAAAGGTTTCATTCACGTCCCGGCTTTAGCAAACGTTTGTTGGCTGCAGCAATCCACAAGAAAGTTTACATTTATGAAATCGCGAGCACTTCCTCCACCCCGGTTGGTTTCCCGCCTCTCTATGTCCCACTTATTGAACTATGCAAATTGGTAGTTGACTTGTCTCGATGCCCACACCATGAACGTCACATCCGTTTCCTTCCACAGTGAAGGGAAATGGTTGGTTACTGGTAGTGAAGATGGCACTATCAGGATTTGGGACCTCAGGTATAATCCACTTTGGAGTCTGTTAGGAGCTTTGCTTCATCTGTCACTTCAGGAGTACGCAAGTGCACCGCACTTATGACAACGGCGCCCCTGGTAGCTTCATCATTGTATCTTCGTCAAATGATGCTAACGTATACATGTTCAGTCAACGATGTTTGCGTTCACCCCAATCAAGGAGAGCTCATTTCTTGCGATCAGGCCGGATGCATCAAACAGTGGGACTTGTCTGAAAATCTATGTTCACATGAACTGGTGCGTTAATTTTATTCCCTATTTTGATTTTTTAATGCACAAGTGCAAGACTCCTGCGGGCGATGTGCCTATCAGGTCTGTCAGTCTAGCTTCCGATGGATCGTGTTTGGTTGCTGGAAACAACAAAGTATGGCTCAATGCTTGGGCTGCTTTGGCGCTCATCATTCTGTGCCTAGGGCAAATGCTACGTCTGGAAAATCAACGAAGAGAAATCTGAACTCCCCCGATACCAGGCCGTAACAAAGTTCAGCGCGCATAAAAAGTATATAACCCGTGTGCTTCTCAGTCCTGACGTGAGGTGAGCTATGTATCTGAGTTCATTTCCTGCACGCGCGAGGGGCTCATAATGCTACATTAGATATCTTGCCACATGTTCTGCGGATACTACAGTGAAGATATGGTCGATATCGCAGAGTTATGAATTGAAGCAAGAAAAAGTTCTCCAAGGGCATCAACGATGGGTGTGGGACTGTGCTTTTAGTGCGGACTCTGCATATCTGGTGACAGGTGAGAAACCTTATCTGACTTGACCATTTATCTGTGGTACATACTTGTCAATAGCGTCCTCGGATCACACTGCTCGACTCTGGGAGATGGGTTCAGGCGAGACTGTTCGACAGTATAATGGACACCATAAGGGTATGTCGGACTGATGTTACCAAATGAACTTTTTATCCAGACATTTCACTCAGCTGCAGTGTGTTGTGCGCTTCATGATGGTGCAGGCTGATTTCATGTCGAGGGGCTACGTAGGACCGTCATCTAGTGATCAGATAAATGGGCATGAATGAAGTTACATTTCGGCAATCGCCTTTTGAAGTTATTTGCAATGCGACTGTCGGCCCGCGCGTGCACCAGCCACAATCACATCCAGTCCCAGTGTCCGCTGATCAGGAAGACGAGTCAACAGGTGATCCAGCGCGCATGGCATTCATCCGCGATTGAAATCATGCAACTCTCAAAGTAGGAACAATGAAGTCGTTACTTAAGAGAAGTACTACTTACATCTATCAGGCCTCAGGCCTCAGGTCCAGGTCCTGCTTCAACTTGGGCATGATTACCGGGGGAAATTTTTATATAGATCAGTGGTACGTCAGCTCGAATGGAAATAATGACCTCGATATATCTGCTGTTACGTGCTGTAAATCTAAACAAGGAGACACATCCACCTCCTCGGTTTATACCCACCATCAATGCACACCTCTAATAAGGCAATGTGTCTCCAGGCTTTGGTAAAGTTACCAACAGAAGTTGATGACTCCAACCTCCTGATATATTCAAACCTTGAAATTTCTGGTCCCTACAAACTCCGCGCAAGTAGCAGCTTGGTTCATTTTTACAATGACTCGTCCATCTTTGTACGGATCTGGAGGTTGTTGTTTTGGTTGTTTCGATGAAGACCACATGACGAGCTATAGCCTCAAAGTATCAAATTTGCCCATGTTCGGGCAGAAGTTGTGTTCCTTTCGGCCGAAAATTGTGGGCCAAATCTATTTCTGCCCGACGGAGGATGGGATCGCATTACTTTTTGTGGAAATCAATTGGTGCAAGGAGATACACAGCTCAGTGTTGCACTAACGACGAGCAAAATAACTTTGGAGGACCGTCTTCTATTGGTTTCATCCACAATTTGTTTCTTGCGATTTAGTCGGCTTTCCGCGGTGTGGTCTATGTAGCGACCTCATTCTTTCCCTCTCGTCTGAAACGTCATCTCAAGTTATATTCCATCTTATCTCCATTGCCAGTTGCCCTATGCGGCCTTGTACTTGGCCCTGTCACTTCAGACTGACAAGTCACTCTACACCAACTACTACGTGTCAGGGACATGTATCCTTGCCTATCACTCACATATAATAGTCACGCGACTGTCATACCAGTGTAAACGCGCTACCCTCCGGCAATCTCCTGGTTCATCGTGCATGGACATCACGCGCAGGGGTATTCTATGCCGTGTCGTGCGCGACGCGGTGTTGTTTTCCGGTTCCGAGGGCCAAGGTAGATCTCCGTCACGGCTCTCGAGGTTCAAAACCAGCCCTTAGGGCACGAAGTTCACTGGAAACCAGTGACAGTCCCTGTTCCACAGCCACTGAGCACGAGGCTAGGGCACCTCACCTCTACTGCAAGGTAAGGTCCTCTCCTTCGTTACAGCATGTAAAGTCGCGATTCTTGCGAACAGCACAGTATTCTGGAAACATCGCGTCCCTAGGCACGGTTACACTCGTAATTTCCGCCCGGGAGTGTTTTGCGGGTTGATGCAGGGAGTGTTACTATCTTTTCCTTCTCAGCAGGCCACGGTCCTGCTGAGTACTAGCGCTGATGCGGCGTCGTTCTCTCCAAGTGGTAAGTACTTACATACTTAATCTCCGCTCAGACGGTGAGTTGCTTCAATCAGGGTGATTATATAAGCCCTAACGGCTACAGTGGCGCAGTGCGGAGGGCCGCCGGAGGTCCGCCAGGGGTGTCAATGATAATCGGCCGGAGCATAGTGTAATCCAGTCAATCATAATCTTCTCACTTCTCACCAAGTCTCTTTCTTCCTTGCCACCAAGTTCTTTTTTCTATGGCGTGCTCACTGGACGTCTCGCACCAGCTTCCTCTGGTTTCGGAGGCGTCTTCTCTAACAGATAGCGGCTTCTATGTTGTCCAACGCAATCCCGATTCTTGGTATAACTCCCTTCCCGCAGATCAAGGTCTTTATCTCGCAGAGTACGAGAAAGACGCCTGTGGTGTAGGCTTCATCTGTCATATCAAAGGGGAGAAGAGCCACAAAATCGTCTCCGATGCCCGTCAACTTCTTTGCGCCATGACCCATCGTGGTGCAACTGGGGCTGACAGCCGCGACGGCGACGGTGCCGGCGTCATGACCGGCATCCCTCACCTCTTCTTCAAGCGAGAGGCCGAAGGGGAGATTGCCTGCGTTTTGCCCGAGTCGGGCGAGTATGCTGTCGGCAATGTTTTCTTCAAGGCCAACGATCCCATCCAACTTCAAAACTTCCAAACCATCTTCTCTAACATCGCCAGTGGATTGGGTCTTCGTGTGCTCGGCTGGCGCGAAGTTCCAACAGACGGCACTATCCTAGGTCCTGCTGCTAGCAGCAAGGAGCCAGCAATTTACCAGCCTTTCGTTGTTCTTCGCGATCACTACGGTGACGGCTCTACATGCCACAACGGTCCTTTTGACGCCAAACTATTTGAGCGACAGCTATATGTATTGCGCAAGCATGCCACTCACACTATGTTTGTCCTCTTTCATTCATTCAGAGTAATGAACTTCGCTCAACAATATCCCGACTTCCTTGTATATAAAGTACCGTTGCGAAGGGCTTCTACGTTTGTTCACTATCCTCAAAAAACATTGTGTATAAGGGGCAGCTTTCGCCACCCCAAGTATACAACTATTATCATGACCTCAATCACGTTTTATATCGTTCCCACTTTACTTTGGTGCACTCCCGATTCTCTACAAATACATTCCCTTCATGGGATCGTGCTCAGCCAATGCGGTGGGCCGCTCACAATGGTCAGCGTATATTGTGTGCTCAGCGGTATCCAGTAAGATCTAACATGTCACTGTAGGCGAGATCAACACCGTGCGTGGTAACAAGAATTGGATGAGGGCTCGTGAGGGTGTACTTTCTTCGACGAGCTTCGGCGATCAGCTCGATCTTCTCTATCCCATCATCGAAACCGGGGGATCTGACTCCGCTGCTTTTGATAATGTACTCGAGTTACTCGTCGTGAATGGTGTCGTCACGTTGCCTGAAGCCGTCATGATGCTCATTCCCGAGGCGTGGCAAGGGAATGAGAACATGGAACCCGAAAAGCGGGCATTTTATAACTGGGCTGCTTGTCTTCAAGAACCTTGGGACGGTCCTGCCCTTTTTACCTTCAGCGACGGACGTTATTGCGGTGCTAATCTCGATCGAAATGGTCTGCGGCCGTGTCGTTTTGTCGTCAGCAATGAGGACATTATGGTGTGTGCCTCGGAAGTTGGCGCGGTTTTTATTCCTCCGGAGAAGGTCGTGCAGAAAGGTCGTCTAAAGCCTGGTCGCATGCTTCTCGTCGACACGCTTGAAGGAAGGATTGTAGATGACAAGGAGCTCAAACGGAACACAGCTTCCAAGCGAAACTTCGCATCATGGGTCGAAGCTCACGTTTTACATGTTTCAAACATCATTAAGCGTGTAATTCGCAGCAATATCTTGATCGATCCCGTCATCGATGATGCACCGCTTAGCAGCGATCCCAAACTTCTTGCGTTCGGGTACACAGTCGAGCAGCTCAATCTCCTTATGCTTCCAATGGTCGAGAGCGGCAAGGAAGCGCTGGGCTCGATGGGAAATGACGCACCTATAGCAGCAATTGCCACGCAACCCCGTATCACTTACGACTATTTCCGTCAGCTCTTCGCCCAGGTCACCAATCCACCCATAGATCCAATACGGGAGAGCATCGTCATGTCACTCGAAGCATACGTCGGGCCCGAGGGCAATCTTTTGGAGATGAAGTCAGAACAATGCCACCGCATCCTTCTTCCATCCCCGTTGATATCTCTCGAAGAAATGAATGCGATGAAAAGCCTGAAGGCCGCCTATGTCACTTGGCCGTCGATCACGGTCGACATCACTTTCCAGAAGGAGGAAGGTGTTCCCGGATATCAGCGAGCACTGCAGCGTGTCTGCAGTGAGGCCGCACAAGCCATCGAGGATGGTATCAAAGTCATCATTTTGTCCGATCGCGCCACTGGCCCCTCTCGTGTACCTCTATCCGCGCTGGTTGCATGTGGTGGCGTTCATCATCACCTGGTTCTGCAAAAGAAGCGTGCCAAGGTTGCTTTGATGGTTGAAACAGCCGAAGCTCGCGAAGTGCATCACCTTTGCGTTCTCGTTGGATATGGAGCAGATGCCGTTTGCCCTTGGCTGATGCTTGAAACAATCCATAAAGTTGGTCGAGAAGGACTGTAAGTTGATAAAGCTCTGGCTTGGTTTCCGACAAAAATTGACACATCTTCGCAGGATCAAGGGTGACAATTCTGTCAAGGATTTGATTGCGAACTACCGAATCTCTATCGACAATGGAATTCTGAAAGTCATGTCGAAAATGGGTATATCCACTCTCCAGTCATACAAGGGCGCCCAGATCTTCGAAGCACTCGGCCTGCATAGTGAAGTGGTGGAACGTTGCTTCACTGGAACTGCATCTCGAGTTCAGGGTGCGACGTTCGATTTACTAGCCCTCGACGCCTTCGAGCTCCATGAACGTGGTTGGCCCTCCCGCGAGACCATCTTGCCACCTGGTATGCCTGAATCAGGCGAATATCATTGGCGGGATGGTGGCGAGGCGCACATCAACGACCCGGTGGGTATCGCCAATCTGCAAGACGCTGTCAGGGAGAAGAATCAGGGTGCATACGATGCATATGCTCGCAACGCCAATGAACAAGCCAAACGCATCCACTTGCGTGGCCTACTTGATTTCTGCCTAGAAAACGCGACACCTATTCCTGTTGAACAGGTTGAGCCTTGGAATGAGATTGTCCGACGTTTTGTGACAGGAGCTATGTCTTATGGATCAATTTCAATGGAGGCCCACTCTACTCTTGCAGTCGCCATGAATAGACTTGGCGGTAAATCGAACACTGGTGAAGGTGGGGAGGATGCGGAAAGGTCCCACATGCTCCCAAATGGAGACACGATGCGATCGGCAATCAAACAAGTAGCCTCGGGTCGGTTCGGGGTCACGTCCAACTACCTTGCAGATGCGGACGAGCTACAAATCAAGATGGCGCAAGGCGCGAAGCCTGGCGAAGGTGGTGAGCTCCCAGGTCACAAGGTTTCAGTTTCGATTGCTCGCACTCGTCATTCGACCGCTGGCGTTGGTCTAATATCACCCCCTCCCCATCACGATATATACTCCATCGAGGACCTGAAGCAGCTTATTTACGACCTGAAATGTTCGAACCCTCGCGCACGCGTTTCGGTGAAACTTGTCTCGGAAGTCGGCGTAGGCATCGTCGCCAGTGGTGTCGCAAAAGCCAAGGCAGACCATATCCTGATCTCCGGTCATGATGGCGGCACTGGTGCCTCTCGTTGGACTGGTATCAAGTACGCTGGTTTGCCCTGGGAACTCGGGCTCGCGGAAACACACCAAACTCTTGTTCTGAACGATCTCCGGGGCCGCGTAACAGTTCAAACGGATGGTCAGATTCGGACCGGTCGTGATATAGCAATTGCTTGTTTGCTTGGCGCAGAGGAGTGGGGTTTTGCCACGACACCTCTCATTGCAATGGGTTGCACAATGATGCGCAAGTGTCATCGTAAGTCCTCTTTATACCGGTCCAAAGACTTTTACCCACGCCTACATTCACAGTGAACACATGTCCTGTCGGCATTGCTACTCAGGACCCTCAACTTCGCGCGAAGTTTGCCGGTCAGCCTGAGCAGGTTATCAACTTCTTCTACTACCTCGCGGAGGACCTTCGTGCAATCATGGCGAAGCTCGGGTTCCGCACTATCAACGAGATGGTTGGGCGTGCTGATATGCTGAGGGTCGACGAGAAACTTCGCACAACCAAAACAGCTCATCTCGATCTATCCGCCGTGCTCAAACCTGCATGGCAGATGCGTCCTGGCGCAGCCACGTATCGCGTTCGTCAGCAAGACCACAAACTTTATATCCGCCTCGACAACAAGTTCATCGACGAATCCGAGCCTGCCCTTACCAAGGGTCTCCCTGTACACATTGATTGCGAAGTGACGAACACCGACCGTGCCCTGGGCACCTCTTTATCCCACCGTGTTTCCAAGCTGTATGGAGAAGATGGCTTGCCCAAGGATACTATCCACATTCGCATGCGTGGGTCTGCTGGTCAATCTTGTGGTGCCTTCCTCGCTCCAGGGATCACGATTGAACTAGAAGGTGACGCCAATGATTACGTTGGAAAAGGTCTGTCCGGGGGCCGCCTTATCGTGTACCCACCAAAGCAGTCGACGTATAAAGCAGAGGAAAATATCATCATAGGCAACGTCTGCTTGTACGGCGCGACCTCAGGCGAAGCATTCATTCGAGGTATTGCTGCTGAGCGTTTCGCTGTTCGAAACTCTGGTGCGAACGCCGTCGTCGAAGGAACTGGAGACCATGGCTGCGAATACATGACTGGCGGGCGAGTTGTAGTTCTGGGCACCACCGGTCGTAACTTCGCTGCAGGAATGAGCGGAGGGATAGCTTACGTTCTCGACATGGCTCACACATTCTCCTCCAAGGTTAACATGGAGATGGTAGAACTCGACAAAGTCTCAGATCCTAAAGAGATTGCTGCTCTGCGTAGTCTTATCGAGGACCATCGTCACTATACCGGCTCGGAAGTCGCTAACCGCGTTCTGAACGATTTCCATCATCTTCTACCTCTTTTCGTCCGGGTCATGCCCATGGATTACAAACGTGTCCTGGAAGAGCAGGTTGCGAAAGAGAAGGAGGAAAAGATGCGCTTGAACGTTATCGATCTTGTTCCTTCCCGAACAGCCAGTCAGGTCGACCTCGCTTCTGAGGGTCTCGAAGATATTTTACTCCCCAAGGAGCCCAGTGCAAACGTTCCTAACTCCTTCAAACGTCACGAGCCCTCTGTCGGTGACATAGAGGATTCCCTCGTCGATGAATCAGCTACCAAGCAGCGACTTAACAAATTGGATAAACTTCGCGGATTCATGAAGTATCAACGACTCAACGAGGCATACAGGCCTCCTCGGAAACGGGTCAAGGACTGGAAGGAGATCTCCACTCGTCTCACGCAAAGTGAACTTAAATATCAATCTGCTCGATGCATGGACTGCGGCGTTCCATTCTGTCAGTCAGACACTGGATGTCCAATTTCTAACATCATCCCCAAGTGGAACGATCTGGTCTTCAAGGGTCAGTGGAAGGATGCACTGAATCGGCTCCTCATGACGAACAACTTCCCCGAGTTCACGGGACGCGTTTGCCCTGCTCCATGCGAAGGAGCGTGTGTCTTGGGAATCAATGAACAGCCGGTTGGCATCAAGAGCATCGAGTGTGCAATCATCGACAAGGTAAGGCTATCTTGGCCATGTATTGTTTGCCCGCGCATTGAACTTTGCGATCAAGGGCTTTGAGATGGGGTGGATGGTTCCTAACCCGCCATCCTTCCGCACAGGCAAGCATATCGCCGTCATTGGAGCCGGGCCCGCAGGCCTTGCGTGCGCTGACCAGCTGAACAAGGCTGGTCATATCGTCACTGTATACGATCGCAATGACCGCATGGGTGGCCTTTTGATGTATGGCATCCCCAAGTAAGCGGCTTCAATTTACGCACTCTTGCATTACTGAGTAGATTTAGCATGAAGCTCGACAAGATGGTTGTTCAGCGGCGGATAGACCTCATGGCTGACGAGGGCATTGTAAGCGCCACAAGTACATGATTTTTATCGCTGTCACTGATACTTTATAAGACATTCGTCCCTAATGCGCATGTTGGCGTCAATGTCGACGCGACCGCATTGCATGAAGAGAGCGACGCTGTCGTCGTCTGCACTGGCGCAACCTGGCCACGAGACTTGAAAATTCCAAACCGAAACGTCGACGGCGTCCACTTTGCGATGGAATTCCTCCAGGTACGCTGGTTTACCTTTTGGTCATTCCGTTATTGATTTGTTTCAGCTCAATACCAAATCCCTTTTGGACTCCGAGTTACAAAACGACGCTTACATCAATGCGAGAGGCAAAGATGTGATTGTGATTGGCGGCGGTGACACCGGTAATGATTGTATTGGTACAGCCATGCGCCATGGCGCCAAATCCGTGACAAACTTTGAGTTGTTGCCGAAGCCACCTGGTTCCCGAGGAAGGGACAATCCATGGCCTCAATGGCCTCGGTGGGTTGCATAGAGCTTAATCCACGTGCGACGCTCACTATGTCTGAAATGCAGGATCTTCAGGACCGATTATGGACACACTGAAGTTGCGGCTCACTTTGGAGATGGTGAGCAAGATACATTGGTACATGTTGATGACTGAGCTGTCTTTTTAGACCCCCGCGAATATTGTATTTCTACCAAAGAGTTTGTATTGGACGAGGGTGGACAGTTAAAGGGATTGAACACCGGTATGTGTCTTGCATGCCACGCAACTTGCTGTCGCGAGACTGATCTACGACTATCATAGTCCGAGTTGAATGGACGAAGGATTCAGGAGGTCGCTGGAAGATGGAGGAAGTTCCTGGTTCGGAGAGATTCTTCCCCGCCCAGCTCGTCTTCCTTGCACTAGGCTTCCTTGGACCCCAAAGCGAGGTCATCAACGCTCTCGGCGTAAAACAGGACGGGCGCTCGAATATCCAAACGCCCAACAAGGTATGGATGATCACGATGGATTCGAGTCTAGTTGACACCCGCCTTAGAAGTATTCCACGAACATCGAAGGGATTTTTGCGGCTGGGGATTGTCGTCGTGGACAATCGCTCATTGTTTGGGGTATCAAGTAAGCGATTTTGAGCGGGATTAGTATGAGATACTGAGGATGAAAATGTGTAGTGAGGGACGTGGCGCGGCCGCTGAAGTAGATGCCTGGCTCAGCAGTGGGAGCACCCGCCTGCCCGAAGCTGGTGGTATCAAAGCTAGGGCAAGTGTCATATCACATGGACAGCGCGATCCTGGCTAACGGACTGAGATATAGACATTTGTACCACCCCCAAGCAAGTTGCCAAGCAATGCAAAGGTCGAAGTGTAGGTACTACAAGGGAGCACAGGTCTGGGATTGCATGATATATGGCGTCATCTAACCCAACGTTGGTTCATGGTTTTTTTTCTTTGATCGGGCAGTTATTGCATTGTAGACACTGTATTAGAGATCTGGAAATCGGCCGAGATGGGAGACGGTCGACGAGTATCATACCGTATGAGCAATGGAACATATGTTTATTACCAGGCGGGGTCGCCGAATCAATGATTTGGCGTCTATTCACAAAACAATCTCTTGCTTCCAATCACTTCAATGACGACGTCATCGCATTTGCCTCACACTGGCAAGGGAACGTCGACTCGCCTGGTATAGATCAACACGAGCGAGTCGTCTTACACTACATTTCCGCCGCCGATTTTTGTCAGTCAACCGACGCGCGTCAGCCCCGTCACACAAGCTCAGGCAGCGATCGGCACGAAAAAGCTTCCGTCGGTACAAATATTGGTTAGCCTCTCGCAATGTTTACGCATACTTTGCTTGGCGAACTTGAATGACAGGCCTGTCATACATTCATTTCCAGGGTCGTTGATGAGTTGCCAATCTGCCATGGTCTCCAGATACATAGATTTGCTCTCTCACGATCCAACGTATCATTTGGTGGCATTGACAGAAACCGGGATTTGGCTACCTGTCTGGCATGTTGTGCGATTGTCGGAGACCGAGTTTGGCCCTCAAGTGTTCGGTGAGGTGTTTCCAAATGAAAGACCACCTCATTGTTCATACTCATTCCAAATCGCTCGGAAATGCAACGGAGGCACTGGAGAGCAGGCTTGTAAACAAGATTTGTTCCTGTGGACAATGTTGTGCCTGTCAAGAATCGCTCGGGCCCGGGGTCACCGTGCACGTGCACCCAAAGGCAGAGAGCAATATGACCGTTTCTGCCGACAAAGTTCGGACATAATTTTTCATAGGTATGTCAGTACATGCAGTTCTTCATTCTCTATTCTTGGTAGATTCGAACAAAACCTTTGCCCCATTTTTCCATCACGGCATGCCCACCCTCTGTTGGCTGCGTGAAAGCGACTTGGCCTTTTGACGGATCAAGCGGACAGCCATATATAAAAGTAGCAGCAGCAGCAGAGAGTAGCTGGGTTGCGATGCCTTGGCGGCGGTGGGCCGAGGGGACGAACAATCGAGGTATTCCTAGTGGCGTGGGTAGTGGAGTTGGGTGGCAAAACAGACCGGAACTGGTATCGACAAGTACGAGGGATTGGGGTGTGGGTGGGACAGCCTGTGGGGTAGCGATCGCCATGGCAGTTGAAATACGTTGGGCAATGACACAGCCAACAATCTTTTCGCGATGCGAATTCGAAGTTGTAGGGAGGAGAAAGAGGTATGCTTTGGAGCACCTGAGGATCGTGTCTGTCAGAGGAGGAGAAGCAAGCGCCAAATTAATGGATTCCAGTAGATGGGCCAGCTGGAGCGACGTGAATAGATATATCGACTGACACGAAGCGAGGACGAACCTTTGTGCCGATCTTTCCGCTCACGCCCGCGGGAAAAGAAATGATACGGCCCATGATGCCGTCTTTGAGCCTCACGGCCGTGGCAACTTCGACCACACCGGCTTTGAGCGCCTCGCGTTCCTCCTCCTTGCCCCACTCCATGCCCCGCTGCACGCGACCGCAGTGGGAGCGGTGGAGGGCCTCGTCGTCTGGGGCGCCGCGTGTGTAGGAGAGGCGGCAGAGAGCGCATGTTCTGAGTGCGGGGGTGTCGAGCGCGAAATGGAGCTGGGTAAGCTGCGGCTTTCGTTTGGCGAGGGCGACGCGTTTCTTCACATTGCGGGCAGAAGTCATGTCGCGTTGCCTCGTTCACGTGCTAGATGACCCTATCTTGTAGCTCCGCCCCGAAGGTCCGGTCAGCCGCGGTCAGGTACTGATCAATTCTACAAACGTTCACCCGCGCACCCTCGCTCGCCATCTCTACTTTATTTATTCTTGGACTAGCTCGGAATACTTAATCATGTCCCACTATTACCTCGCAGACGACCACGATCCATTCTCTCCCTCCTTTGAACTCCTTCCCATGCCTGACCCCCCAGATCCCCCGTTTTGCGACTCTGTCCGGTCACAGAGCACAACGCCCTCTGCCTTCCGCTCTTCCTCCCATGCCCTCAATCCAAATGACGAAACAGACTTTGTCACGTACCGCGATGACCCAGCCTCGGAGACCCTCCCCGGTCCCGAGGAGAAACCCTCCGCGTATTCCTCTCTGCGTGCAAAATCGAAGCGTACCATCCTCCTCCTTGGATCCCTCGCAGCGATCATCGTCCTTCTCGCGGTCGTCCTGCCCATCTACTTTGCGATCATCAAGCCAAAGTCGGTCAAGACTGCTGCCGCTGCCGCTGCTTCAAATCCTGCCGCGACCAGCGGCACGGGTTCCGTTGTCGCCATCACGGGTGGAAACGGTAGTACTATCACTACCGAAAATGGAACCACCTTCACCTACTACAATCCGTTCGGCGGAATGTGGCACTGGGATCCCAATGACCCCTTCAACAACAGTGCCCAATCGAATTCCTGGACACCCCCTCTCAACCAAACATTCCGGTTCGGCGCAAACAGGATCTTTGGGTTAGTCTTCTTTCACATTATCTCCTTTCCTTATCTCACATGTGCAGCGTCAACCTCGGCGGTTGGCTTACTACGGAACCTGTCAGTTCTTTATATTGATCATCATCGTGCGCCTTCAGCTAACGTCATTCCCCTCCACAGTTTATGCAAGTCTTCCGTTATATTTCATACATCCTTGCACCAGTAACATCTCTGCCACAGTTCTCCGGCCCTATATGAAAGGTATCAAAATACGACCCCTCAGGCCGTTGACGAATGGACCTTGAGTCAAGCCATGGCGGATGACACTGCCAACGGCGGCCTCAGCCAACTGGAGAATCACTACAAGACATTCATTGTCGGTGTCCATCCTTTAATGTCCGTCTTCCCCCTTTCTTACACTCTTGGTAGACAGAACAAGATTTCGCCGAAATCGCAGGAGCTGGTCTCAATTTTGTCAGAATCCCACTTCCGTATTGGGCCATCGAAACTCGCACTGGTGAACCCTTTCTCGCTAAAACTGCTTGGAAGTAAGTTTCGGAAACAAATAACCTATTCTTGGCCTGACGGATCAAAGATATTTCCTCAAAGCGATCCAGTGGGCTCGTAAATATGGGATTCGCATAAACATCGATCTCCACACCCTCCCGGGCAGTCAGAATGGCTGGAATCACTCTGGAAAGCTTGGTTCCGTCAACGTCCTTAATGGGCCGATGGGATTGGCAAACGCACAGCGATCCTTGGATTATATTCGGATTATTGCTGAATTCATCTCCCAGCCCGAGTATCGTGACGTGGTGGTCATGTTTGGAATAACCAACGAACCTGAAGGGTCTACCGTTGGCCAAAATGTACTATCCAAATAGTCAGTGTTGTATCCCACCGAATGCCCCGCGTTTATACGGCTGATTCCTTTTAGCTATCTCCAGGCATACCAGAATGTCCGGATGGCGTCTGGCATAGGAGAAGGAAAGGGTGCTTATGTATCCTTCCATGATGGTTTCTTGGGGCTTTCGGAGTGGGCTGGTTTCCTGCCGAATGCTGACCGCACCGCCCTCGATGATCACCCTTACATCTGTTTCGACGTTCAGTCTGGTGCTCCAATGTCGTCGTACGCACAAACCCCTTGCAACACTTGGGCCTCGGGTTTTAATACGTCAATGGCCGCTTTCGGTCTCACGGCCGCAGGTGAATTCAGCAACGCTGTCACGGATTGCGGATTGTGGGTAAATGGCGTGGGTTTCGGCACACGCTATGAGGGGAATTACACCGGAGGGGACTGGCCTGTCATAGGTAGTTGTACACCTTGGACTGACTGGCAAAGTTGGAACGGTACAATGAAAACGGACATCATGAACTTTGCTATGGCAAGTATGGATGCTCTTCAGGCAAGTGCTTCGCTTGTCGTGCTTGAGTTAACCCGTAATGAATCCCGCGTGTTAGAACTGGTTTTTTTGGACTTGGAAGATTGGTCCCTCTTCTGCTAGTGGCGTAATAGAAGCACCTCAGTGGTCATATTCCCTTGGATTACAAAATGGTTGGATGCCCCGCGACCCTCGCACAGCTTCCGGAATATGTGCGGATCAAGGCATATGGAACCCTCCGCTCCAGGCCTGGCAGACAGGTGGAACGGGTGCTGGTCAGATCCCCGCCTCTGTGAGTGAGGAGTACGCCTGGCCACCTGCGACTATCAGCAACGCTGGAGCGGTGACTTCACTCCCTTCATACACACCTGCCGGCATTGTCGCCACGTTGCCACCACCTACTTTTTCCATCACCTCCGCCAAGTCCGTCGCGACTGCGAACGCGGGGAATGGATGGCAGAATCCCTCAGACACTGCTAGGATGATGGTTGATATTCCGACCTGCAGCTACCTTGATCCTTGGATTGGCCCAACTGCATCGCCACCTTCACCACTGTGCCAAACTGGAACCGTGTCCGCCCCCGCTATTGCCAGGTCTTTACCCACCCCTTACGCTCGAGTGTTATGAAGACGAACAATATATTCCGCCTTTGGACTTTTTTTTTCGTTTTGGGTTTTATCTTCGGTCTGTTGATTATCGGACTGTTCAATTTCCCATGATACCCCTCTGAGACTACTGGTAACTGGATAGTTTATAATATCCTTGATCTGCCTCGACTGGTTTAAAATATTTCTGATTTACTTTGTAACCGAAGATGTGTGGCAAGCGACGGAATCAGTGTTCCCCGCATGTGGTGGCGTAGCGATCTTCAAGATCTTCCTGCCCACCGAAGCCACCCTCGAAATCACGCTCAGCAGTGGGAGGCATGTTCCCTGTACCCTCTTGCTGAACACCGATGACAGTGGGCTGTGCCTGCTCCTGTCAATGAGAGTCAGTAACCGGGTCCAGAGTGACAAGCCGAAATTGAGGGTGACAGGGTTACCTTTGTGTGGATCTCTCTCGCTTCTTTGCCTCGTTCCTCGGAAGACCATGCGCTGTTCTACAGTTACCATGAGTTGTCCGTATGAGATCTCAAACGATTACACTCCGTACTTGAGATGTCATGACGTGGATGATGAATCGATTAAGTTCCGAGGTTGGGGCTCACACGCCCTTGCCCTTCTTCATCTAGTAACCGACACGTCCGCGGACCATCACTCGCACACGTGTGTGTTGATAAAATAATTCATCTGCAGCCCTGCTGCCAAGCTAATGATACAGAATGTAAAGCATGACGAACGAACAAGGGTACACATTAAGGACAGTGAAGTCGTCAAAAAGCATGACGACGTTCGTAAGCAATCGTGAACACTGGAGATCTGCCGCATCAGGGTGTCACAATGGCGATCGGATTACTGAAAACCCGTCTTGGCACGTGTCCGCGTCGTGCGGCACGCTTAACGGAGGACTGTGTAATTTTGGCACACGACCAGACCGTTTCTCCAGGGGACCGAGATAGAGGGGTATCCAGATTTAGCGATGTATGTCGACGTGATCGGGCTAATGATAGATTATGGACATGATATTTCCTGGGGAATGATGGTTGTGATGTGTCGATGGGTAAGGAAGTTTGTGGCGTCCGTGATGAAGAGAAAGTGGAATGTAGTTTGGTGGTTAACCGAGAAGAAATAGATATAGAACTGAGCGTTGACTGGCATAGCGTCTTCACATCGCCATATTTCTGAGGCAGTGCATTGGCCACTTCCACCAGAGTGGACAGTGAGGAACGAGGGGACAATGGAGACAATGGAGGGATAGCAAGGATGCCAAGTTCATATGAAGCCTATAGAGAACTGGATGAATAGCCGTGCAAGCCATTAGGAGATGAATACAGACCTTTGACACCCCTAATGAGATGGAAGCGCAATGTTCTGGTGCATGATCACCGTCGCGGAACGCACGGCGCAAGTCTCTAGCCCCTGAAACGCGTCTTAACTTGGAACCATGGTGAGTCTCGTGATCATCCACATCCTCGCATGTGGCGGGTATGGACGTGATTACGGCAGCGGTGCGAGCGCGAAGTCTCTTTGTGCGCTCAGCCGTCCTATGACCAGGTTCATGGAGAGGGTAGAGAAAGGGAGTTTGACGCGATTCTGAGAACGTGGAAAGGTCAGATGCGCTTGTGGTATCGGTGAAGAGCTTGTTGGAAGATAGTGATGAAGAGACGCGACGCGAGAGGAGTGTTGAGGACGATGTACTGTGTTGATCCAGGTTGTCAAGAATGATATCATCGAGAGGGTCAAGAAGATCGGCGTCGGCTTGTGGGGAGCAACTATAAGATGATGAACTATATGTCGTGGAATAGCATGTGCGTGCCGACGAATCGACGCGTTGGGAAGAGCAGGAGTCCTGCAGAGAATGCTGCTTGCGAGATTGGATAGCTAGAAGAGACATTTACCGTATAAATGGGGGGATGGTAGTAGTACAAGTTGAAGTTGCTCGTGGCGTTGAACGTAAGTTGACTTTTGGACCCAAACCGGACCGGGTGGACCTGGGAAACTTCCGCTCTAAGTACGACCGAGATGGCTTGCTTATTACTTCACCATCATGTTCAAGTTGACCATTCCTCGTAGAGCGATTCTCGCATCAGCCCGCTCTCGTCCCGCCCTTGTACACCCGTTGTTGCGCCGCCTACCATTGCCAGGTCCTCAGGTATATCAACGACACTTTTCTGCATCGTCTCGTCCACAGGTCCAGTACACGCGGTTCTCGGATGACCACACCTATCAACGCCGTCGTCCGGATCAGGTTCCAACAGTACTAATGGTTGGAGTCATTGCCGCCGGTGCCGGCGTGTACTATGTCGCGCAGTATGTCGACCGACATTGTCACTCTCGTGCTGTTTACGCACTCGGTCTCCAACAGTCTCGAGCAAGTACCAGAAACGGGCCGATGGAGGTTTATGGCCACAAGCCCACGGTTAGAGGCCAGGCTACAGAAGTCCACCTATGCGTCCCTGCAATCAGAATTTGAAGGCAGGATCCTACCCTCTCACCACCCCGTCACACGCTTTGTCCACCGGGTCGTCGCTGACCTCTTGGAGTCCTCGGACTTGGGCACCCTTCGCTCTAACAATCCTAGGAAACCATCCGCGGATGACGGCATCTGGCCGGAAGATCCTTTTGTTGCTGCGCAGCCCAGCTCTCCAGATGCTGGCGTCAAAGAATGGAATCTGCTTGTCGTCGACGACCCAAAGATCGTTAACGCTCTGGCTACTTTCGGTATGCAGCGTAAAGGGGCTCCGTCACACTCTCTGAACACCCCCTTTCTGTAGGTACCATCGTTGTCTTTACTGGGATTCTGCCCGTTTGCAGAGATGAAGCAGGATTGGCGGGTGTTGTCAGTCATGGTGTGTATTCCCGCTTTTTCACTTTATTGAACCTGTCTCGAATGTGGCGTAGAGATAGGGCACTCTGGTAATGTGTTCCCCGTCCTCCCATGAGTTATATTGATCCGTTTTTAGTTGCACGTCATTCATCTGAACGCTACTCATCCAACATACTACTCTTCTTGTCGGTCTTTATGCTACAAGTGGTCGGCCTCGACTTTGGCGTGGCTAGAATGTTGAATTATTTACTGTTCCAGCTGCCTAATTCGAGAACCCAGGAATTGGAAGGTGAGAATACTGTCTTTCACAGATAGCTCCAACGCTGCCGAGCTAACTGGAGACGTAGCTGATACGCTCGGCATGCGCATAGCTGCGAAGGCGTGTTATGACCCTCGTTCTACAGTAGAGTGAGTCTCTTCATCGATTTCGTCATTACGATTTCTTCATGTCAGGTTGCAGGATGCATACGCGCTTGGCCAGAGCGAGTGAAAGTGGTGGTGTGGGTTCTTCTTTCGAGTTCCTACGCACACACCCGGGTCCAGAGCATCGAATCAAGGTGAGCAGAAACGTGTACTTCGTTCTAAGATGTATTAGTAACATCGTACAGCACCTTGAAGAACTCGTTCCTGAAGCATACGAAATACGCGCCGCCAGCCCCCGATGTGCTGGTGTTCGTGGATCCATTGATCAGTTTTTTGCAGGCGTGAGTCGGTGGGGTTGACAACACTAGCCATCTGATGAGCACGAGGAGATTAACGAGCAACAGGTAGAGAACAATTAGCAAGTACACGTAGCTACTATAATGTACTATGAAATGCAACGGGTTGAACGACATTGGCAACAGCTATCTAGAACGCCTGATAAGATGCGATGCTTGTTCTCCCCCACGCCTCAACACAGCGTCGAAGTTGGCATGTACGATAGTATTCGTATCACAAGTACCGCGAGTTGAAACGTTGACGACAACCTCCACAAGGTCGCACATACAATTACTATGTCACTCACCCGCTACGGCGCGTTCGTGGTCGTCTGGATTACCCTTCTCGCCTTCCAGGCAGGTCTTTCTTACTTCTTCCACTTGTCTCCTTTTCATTTCTCTCTAGTATGGCTATCACATCTCCGCCCTCAACCAGCTCCAGGCAGTCCTCACCTGCCAGCACAGTGTCGTTCCGCACATGTCCAATGGCCTCCCAACGTGCATCCCCATGTCGGATGCCACGTTCTCCCTCGTTACCTCCTTATTTACCCTCGGCGGCCTCCTAGGTAGTCTCTTTGCCAATCTCGCCATGGACCGTTACGGTCGCAAAGGCGCGACCCGCCTCAGTGCCGTGTTCAACGCTGCTGGCGCTGCCATTTCCGGCTTGGCCCCTTCAGTTGCACCAATGGCTTTAGGAAGGTCCGTTTTCCGTCTCCATCATGCACTTGTCCTCACGATAATCATTTCCCAGATTCCTCGTTGGTATTGCCGCTGGAATCGGCATTTGCGTTGGTCCCATTTACCTTTCCGAGATTTCACCACCCGCAATCAAAGGCAGTCTAGGTAATTTCCCCTTCACTCCTGTCCTTCCCAGAGCCCCATTACTCCCCTTAGGTGTTTTGACACAACTGGGCATTGTCATTGGGATCATGATAACCCAGACACTCGGTTTTGGTCTAGCAACTCCCACACACTGGCGCCTTGTCCTCCTTCTGTCTTTTGCTCTATCCGCAGTCCAGTATCTCCTTTCCCCCGCCGTTGTGGAATCGCCTGCCTACCTTGATAATAACGGTCTCACCGCTGAACGCGAAGCGGCCATCCGAGCCCTGTGGGGCTACCAATCCCGCGTAGATCGTAAGTTGATTGGTTGCACACCCGCCATTTCATGCTCAACTTTCTGCTTAGCCGAGCATTTCAGCGCGGAATCACTCCTTACACCAAACGAGGATGATGTTCCTTGTTCGGAACAACATACGGCAGTCACCATTCCTCAACTCCTCACTTCTCCCGAGCTCCGAAGACCTCTTCTCACCATCGTATTTGCAATGGCCTCCCAACAGATATCCGGTCTGTATCTGTTCCATTTCTTCTCAACATTTTTGTCTCATCGAGAAAGTGCAGGCATCAATGCAGGCAAGATATTCCCCTAATACACCTACCCAAAATGCTCAACGAATACTAGTTCTGTACTACAGCAACAATATACTCTCGAAATCACTTCCGGACCTCGCGGCCTACGTATCGCTAGGAATAACTATCGTCAATTTCCTCATGACATTTCCCCCAATATTTTTGATTGAGGTACGCAACTCATTGAATGGGATCGACATCGCACCAACCCAATGTTCCAGCGTGTTGGCAGAAAGCAGCTCATTCGCTGGTCCGTTGCCGGAGCGATCGTATCCCATCTTGCCGTAGGTTATGGTCTCAATTCAGGATGGGTCACCATCTCGAGTATCGCGATAACCACCTTCGTTATGTGGGTGCCATCGAAATCCCGCTTCTCCATTTAACTTTTCTGCAGGTCGTTTGCCATCGGACTTGGTCCCGTCCCATTCGTCATTATTCCAGAGGTTGCGCCATTCCATGTAAGTGCTTGTGCTCACAGTACTACCCCCTGTCCAATTGGTTTCCTCTCCGTAGGCCGTGTCTGCGATATCATCAGTCGGGCTGTCCTTGAACTGTATGTTGCCCTTTGTATTCACTTTGTGGCATTCTTACGTTCTTGTTTAGGGGTCATAAACTTTTTTGTGGGTCTAATCTTCCTCCAAATGAGGAACCTGCTTGCGCATGGAGACCCAATGAAGGAGGGAAGGGTGTTCTACGTATTCGCGGCGGCCTTGTTCTGCTCTGCGTCGTGTTTCTTGAAGTTATACAGACGTTGAGTACTATCGCCATACTACGTAGTTCTCCAATGTTGCTTTACATAATGGACATGCCAAATGTCAGTGCGCACCAACAATAACCGAACTGAGAATTACTTCGTCGCCCGCGTCGTCACTGCATCGACCGCGCAGTCATGTCCGACCAAGAAGCCAGGGAGCTTGACGCCTTCTTTGCCTTCTTCACGAATTTCGACCTCGCTCGCCCAGTGAACACTATCTCAGACCTTAGCGATGGAGCCGCTCTTTTCGACATTCTCTCACTAGTGTGGGTCCATTTTCGCGGTCGAGGTCAAGCAAGACGATCTCACCGTTCGCCTGCAGAGACGCGGACTACTTTAGACCTCGCACCAGCACCACCCAACTTTCCGACAACTGGGTCTTGCGCTTCAGTACTCTCAAGCGGCTCTACCGTCTACTCACCCAATATTTTACGGATGTACTTCAAAAACCTACCGGTGGCCTCGGGGTGCCCGATCTCCAAGCAATCGCCAAAGACTACGATACTGGTGCGACGCTGATACTGTGTCGTATGACGATCGCGATCGCGGTGCAGTCCGAAAAGAACAAGGAGATTATCGAAAAGATCCAGAAACTGAATGAGAGCGCACAACATCAGTTGATGAAGGCCATCGAACAAGTGAGTTCTCAGGCTGTAGCACAGTGCGATGCACTCAGGGAAGCAGGTCATGGTAAAGATCAACTCGTCGCAAAGCGAATATGGTATTGGAGAGGTGATGACAGAGTGCGTTCTTTCTGTGTACCATCTGTGAATCACGTCACGAATCCCATACAGAGATGATCACTACTACCAGATACAGTCCGAACGGAGCCACACCTTGGCGGAGAAAGAAACCATCGAGAAAGTCTATCAGGCCCTTCTGGAAGATCATCGTGTTCTTCAAACCAACTTTGATGATGCCGTTTCCGAAAAGGACGATGCGCTTACCCGCCTTCGTGAGATGCAACAGGACCTCGAGAGTAGGAGAAACGACAAGGCGGACGTCATGATGCGCGCCGAGATCGACAGGCTTCGGTCGGAGCTGTGAGTTTCAGTCCTCTTGTGAGGATCACTGAAGCATTGTCTAACGCCTTGGGAGATGCTAGCCAGAAGAGCGAGGACAATCTCTCCATGACTGAAGCTGAACTCGATAAACAGACCGGACTTGTTAATGAGCTGACACGCAAAATAGACGACCTTCAGGTTACAGCAGATCTGGCTGCGCGCCTCAAAGATCAAGTCGATGAGTACGTTGTTCTCATATGTCGTAGGGTCATTTGGCTTGAAGCCCATTAGATATCGTCATGCAGCAGACAAACTCCAGAAGACGGAGAATGTCATGGAAAAGTACAAAAAGAAACTTCAAGAAGGAGCCGATCTACGGCAACACGTTAAAGTGAATTCGCTCGTGTTTCGTGTTTACCGTCTCTCACACGTGCACCCTTCGCCATCAGTCGCTCGAACGCCAAAATGCAGATCTTGTTGACAAGAACGCATCCCTGGAAGAAGAATACCGCAAGGTAGCGGCATTCAAGCCTCTTATGGAGTCATATAAGAACCAGATTGCCGAGCTCGAAGGCAAAGCCGCTTCGCGAACGCAAGAAACGGAAACAGTCAGATTCGAGCTCGAGCAAACGCGCACGAAGCTTCGTATCACGACGGAGGAACGCGCCAAGGATTCAGAGATGCTCGAATTATACCAGGAGAGGATGCGCGAGTTGGAGCTCACGTCTCCCCGCACTCCATCAACCACCAAGCCGAGCGAACGAGAAGGACACCAGCGGAACAGGACTGCACTGACTGAAGAGGAACTCATGGGCGAGGGATCCTTTGCGCTCGACAACGAGCTAGACGACGCCCTCTCGGGAACGACTATGACTGACCTGAAGCTCCAGATCAAGAAGCTTGAGAGAGAGCTTTCGGCAGTCAAGCAGAATGAAGCGGATAGCAGCCGTATGTTGGTGTTGGAGAATCTCTTGGAGGACGCAAACCGCATGAAATCACGTTACGAGGCTGATTATCTCACGGCACACCGAGAAAAACTCGTTCTACAGCGCGACTTGGAGGAAATTCGTAGTGGCAAGGCATCAGGTGATGGGTGCGTGTACCACATGTCTTTATGGTGATAGTGATTGATCGTGTTTCTCTTATAGCGCCGAGGCAGCCATTGCTCTTCGACAGCGTTTGAACGAAACAGTCGACCAGCTAGACGCACTACGAAAAGAGCATGCGGATCTTGAAGTACAGTTCGATACTCAGAAGCGCGAGCTTACTATTGCCAAGTCTGACCGTCTGTGTCCCATCTGCATCCCACGTACTCTCGCTAATTCGCGATCAACCAGTGAACCTCATCAACAAAGACCAAGTAGAAATTCTCGCCTCACTACGAGAATCGGTCAGCGAAGACAAGGCATTCCTCGAGGCCGAGACAGACCGCCTAAAGCAACAAATCAAGGAGCTCGGCGAGAAAAACCGGATGCAGCTTGAACAAGTCAATGCACTTCTTCTTGAAAAGGTGAATCTCCAGAGCGAGGGTATCGGACAAAGAGAAAGGATGCTACAGCGCGAACGAGATATTGGGTTTGTTCTTTCTTTCTTTGGGCCGTGTGTGCCACTGAGGACGCAATCCAGGGATCTGCGTGCCTGCTTGTCAGGGAAGGATGTACCTGAAGATGTCAAAACGAGATTACTTGCTCTTCATGAAGAGAACCTGAACGTCAAGGAGCAACTCAAAACCACGCAAGACAAGCTTGCCAAGGCCAAGACGGTAACATTTTACTTTAGTTGGTGCTCAATCAAGTACTCACATCTTGCAGTTCATCAAGTCTCAGGACAAGCTCTTTAAAGAAGAACAAGCCAAGCTTGCCTCCGTGACGGCCGTATGTCCATGTTTTACTTTTCATTCGCCTTGTGTTTATGACTGTGACCCAGCAAAATATCTCCGAGGATGCAGAAGGCAGTTTCCAGACTCAGATTAAGAACCTTGAGGAGGAGCTCGCTCGTGCCAACGTTCGTACTATCAAATAACTCCTTGGTCGTGATTATTGAATGATATTTTACAGGCACGTTATTTGGACATGGAGAAACGGTACCAAATGGAGTTTTACCACATGGGTGGTGTTATACACCACACTGGCATGCTTCGTCTCTGGAGTTCATATGCCCAACCTACGCCAAGGGGAAAGTCAGAACCCAGTGCGTGGTTGGGACAACAACGAAAGAATGTGAGAGGTTATGTTGATCTTCTGGTTGATTGCGTGCTGATGGTCATACAGCTCGGACACGTCTTACATCGATGATATCAAGTTGGTTGTCCAGATCAATGTCCATTGGCAGCATCATCTTTCGTTCATAGATTTATTGTTACATGCCCCTACCGATAATCTGATCACCTATGTTACCCGTATGTATAATTGTCCTAGAGGTGGCACTGCATCGTACTGTGCAGTTTCAAGTTCTCAGTACTAGTGTTCAACCTTATCGGATGTTGTTTGCCGTTCACATGGTTGGCCGGTCCGGACTGCATATAATACGCAAGATGGAATAACCCATTTCCAACAGTGACTCAGACTCCGGGCCATATCGGTGATGGTAAGTCGCTCGCGCCCCAGCCCCCGAAGCATTCATTAGGCGGCTCTTTCGGGGCATTTTGCTCCCTGACTCCCAACACTGGCATTCGGTGTTGGTCGAGATGGCATCAAACATCGAGCAGAGCGTTATCCAAATCGACGGAAGCTTTTGCGAAGGCGGGGGGCAGCTCTTGCGAAACGCTGTTACATTCTCCGCCCTGCTCTCAAAGCCCATTTCGATCTCCAATGTTCGACGAAATCGGCAGCCTTCAGGTCTGCGAAAACAGCACGAAGCAGGTCCGTTCTCTTCGATATTTGTGTAGGATTTCCACCAACGACCCGAAGGAATCAACCTTGCAGCCTTGATTTGTGCCGCAGAAACCAAAGGCGTAGAAGTGGGATCCACGATGGTCGATTTTCGACCTGGGACCATCGAGCTGCCCAAAACGCTGACTGCAGACCCGGGGACTGCAGGCTCCACGACGCTCCTTCTCCAGGTCGCCCTTCCGTGCCTCTTATTCACACCGTCCACCCGCCAAACCCCGCACGACTCGGAATTCCCTTTGTCCATCCTCACGCTCCATGGTGGCACCAACGCCTCGCTCGCTCCACAAATCGACTACACCCAGACCATCCTCCTCCCGTTTCTTTCCACCTACTTCCACATCTCGCCCACGCTCACCGTCCACCGACGAGGGTACTACCCAAAAGGGGGAGGCTCCGTTCAGTGCACGGTGCCCCCGATCGCTGGGCCGCTTCCCCCCATCGTGTTGACGGAACGCGGGGAGGTGACGGTGGTTCGGGGATGTGCGCGCGTGGGCGGGTTACCGCGTTGGCTCGCACAGCGTATGGTCTCCGGCGCACACCGCGTGCTCGTGAAGAGTGGGATCCCGTCACACGCGATTTCGATCACGTCTGTGCGGGAACGCGACGCGGACGTCGTGGGTGCCGGGGGCGGGATCGTGCTGTGGGCAGAGACGACCAAGGGGTGTTTGCTGGCGGGGTCTGCGGTGAGCACCAGGGAGAAGAAGCCGGAGGAGGTTGGGGAGGAGGCTGCGGAGGGGTTGGTGAGGAATGTGAAACATGGGGGATGCGTGGATGAGTATTTGCAGGACCAGATGATCGTCTTTTTCGCGTTGGCAAAGGGGACCTCGATTGTGAAAGTGGGTCCGCTCACTGATCATACCCGGTATTTTAGCTTCCCTCCTCGTGACCTTACATTGACTGAGCTGCGCAATAGTACTGCGATTCATATAGCCCAACAAATGACAGGCGCACAGTTTCACATCGACGAAAGCGCGCCTGACGGTACAATCATTACTTGCGAGGGGATTGGATTCGTCCGATCATCTGTGTTGTGTGATCCAAACCAATAGATAATACAATTAAAAGTGCAGGTCGAAAGCGCTGAATTACATGGAAGAAGCCAAGTCCAGTGAATAGAGTAGGAACAAATCCGCGTTCCGTCCACACGCTTCTAATACAGCAACCACTCCCCACTGTCTCTATTGGTTCCAAGACAGAAGTGACATGTCTCCCAGACGCCTACAAACAGATGAGCGGGGAAACCATTTGTGAGGAGGCGAACAACATACCGTGGTTTGAAGAGGTGCCGGACGGTACCTACGAGCGCGAGCAGGACGAACACTGCCGCTGCTGCCACATAAGCCCACCCCAAAAATGGGTTCTTGCCCCCTATCCAAGAAACCGTAGAGATCACGAGTGACTTTGTTCCCCCAAAAACTTGTACCGGATAATCTAGGAAATATGAGCCACCTTGAATACGTTCCCGAACGAGTCCACTGACTGTAGTAGATCTGAACATAGTATTCTCCCGCATGCAGGGTACCCGTATCGTTCCTTCCATACAGCTTTGAGAATGTGGGGAGGCCTGCTGTTCGCATCCAGTTTTGGAAGTGTTCATCTGCGGCGAGATTCGGGGGTGGGCTATCATCCGAGTAGTTGTTTGGGAATTTGAGAGCCCAGTTAGGGGGAGGTACGATTTCATTGAGATTTCCGACGTAACCGGACGTTGCACTGTATTTTGAAGCTTCACCCGGCCAAGCGATGCCGCTTTGAGTAAAGTTGTAGTCAGACGCGCCAGATGAATCAGACGTTGGGCGGAAGCCAGAAAACGTATCTGCAAATCGATGGTCAGACGAAGGGTGGTCAACAATAGGGAAAGGAATCAAGAACTTGCCGTTGAAGAGTGAATTTGCGATCAAACCACACGGATAGATGCCCTTGCCGTCGCTTGTGACGGCCAACGGCTTGCAGTTGCTCCCACTCAGGGTACTTGGGGAGACATACTGACCCTGAAGCTGATCGGTGTCAAGACTCTGCACATAGCGTCGATTGTTTTGGTAGAAGTTTGTTAGTTTATAGTATTGAAAGACGGAGGCCTGTAGGTCTGCAACGATCTCGAATTTGATGACACAAAGGTGGGCTTGATTGGGGGGAGCTGATGAGTTATAGAAATAGGCATAAGATGGAGGAGTATATGATTTCCCGCTATCCGAGGAGCAGAGGTTGTATGAATAGGAGGACATGTTGGTGAAGCTGAGGTTGTCCAGGGACGTGGCGCTTGACAAATTCCAGCAATCCGTATAGTCGAAGGTCATCTCCGACACCTAAAGTGTCGTACACGGTAAGGGGGATGGATCGGGAATGAATGGGGGACATACCAAGCTGCTTCCCCACACGAGTAGACCACCTATTGGGGCGAATATAATGCCAATGATGAAAAGGGTAGGTAATACTGTTTTGGGGGTGAGTATGGGCTGCCAGGCCTTCAGACGCTGCTGCTTGAATGCGGTATCTAGACGGAGGAGAGTGCTGCGGTGAGACCTAGAGCGAACAAGCGCGAAAGACTTACTTGCAGGGCGTCTCCAACTGCCCTTTTCCTTCTTGCGCTCGCCGTTCTGGGCGTCCTGGTCGTCGCTGCGCTGCTTCTTGCGACTGAAAAGGCCCATTGTCGTCGTCGTCGTTGTGGTTGATGAGATCGTCCTCCACAGCCACTGGGTAAGTAATGCGATGATGGTCCGTGTCTTAGTCAGCATGGACATTGTCAACGTCATCCAGCGCATCGACAACGCACCCGACCGCGACCGTCCGCTGCCTGCCGCAGTCAGCGCGCACTTTGCCGAGGCGGGTGATCTCCCCGCCTTTGATGCGTCCCAACCGCATGGAACGCTCGTCCGATTCCGCGCGATGATCCAGGACACATCACTCCAAAACGAACTGTATCTCGCGCGGTTCAGCGATGGCGCGTGCGGAGGTTGGGGAATACAACCCACTGGCCAGGTGACATTTGACCCTGATTGCCTCGGAACTGCCTCCGTCTTTTGGGCGGTCTCGGTGCCAGGCGAGCGAGCGGATCACTGCTACTCAAGTGCGCACGTGTTACATCCCCTGCGACACCATTAACCAACTTGCCAGCGCATCACTCCACGCAGCCCCACAAGTTTCCCATTCCCGGCGCACCTCACATCGGTGCTCGCGTCAAGGTACCGTCGTCTTGTCTTGTTGGCGCACTTCACTGATGCGTACAAGATATATGACAGTACCAATGTAGACAAACTTCATTCGACCGATATAGTCACCTTCGTCGGGATTGCTTCCTCAGAGTTGTATGTCATTGCAAGCCGACCCATTCCGAACCTTCTGACATGTTACCCGTCAAGCCTCAGCGTAGAGGACGATTCTTCGCCAGAAGTCCCCGTATTACATGTTCTCTCTTACCGGGTGGATTCTTCCAATCCCATACCCATAAACTTTGACTCCAGTGTGCGCACCGATCTTGTGAATTGGATATCCAACGAGGCTTTGGGGGGCGACACCGATGCTGCAGAATGGACCCTTCTTCAGCTCGCATCAAAAGCGTCAGTATTTGTAGAGCCCTTCCTCTTGATTCATTGTTGATCTTTGTCGTAGGCACAGCCGTGCCGTCCAGCTTCTCCCACCTTCCCTGACGTTGTCATGCTTTCCTCAGCCTTGTTTTCCGGAACTTCTTCCGACACTCTCACACGTCCTCGCAGAGCTTCTGCCACAGTATCTCCCTATCCCGCTTTCATTGGATCTCCTTAACAACATTCCCTTCCTTCCTGAAAGCAAAGAAGAGGACTTGCATTCCGGATATCTACAACTTCCTCGTGGAACAACCATCCTCTTGACTGAAAGCGCGATACAAGAGGGTAAACTGCTTGAGAAGGGTATGTAGCAGTTTTCGTTCTATTTTCTGACCGATAACAATATCAAACGTAGGTATCGTGAACATCCGAGCAATTCAGGAAGTGATGGACTCGCAGACAATAGATTATATGTTTCCATTCTCGAGTAGATTCACGTTTAACACCGATCTTTCCATGATCGTGGTGAGCCAAGGAAGGAAAAGTGCGTTCTTTCAGGTGATGCTAGATACACGAAGTTCGTTTCCCTTTCATTGCTTACACATGCCTACAGACCAGCATTAACATTCCCCTTCGGTGCTCTCCCGCTACTCCTGGTTTATACAAACCCAAAGATGAGATATCCTCGCCCTCAGCGGAGAAATTGGCAGTTTACCGCTCATACATTGCTACCTGTAAAGAGGTGTGCGGGAAGGTACAAGTCTCCGAAGAGACTTCAAAGGTAGTGGCGATCATGATGCCCGATACCCTGCACAATGTCTCATGACACACAGCATATCCAAGATGACTTTGTCCGTCTGCGTCAACAAGACAAGTCGGTGACTCCGGAGGAACTGATACACCTTATGAAGGTGGCGAGGTCAGCACCCTCTACCCAGTAACTCTTGTAGAACAGATGTTGATGCCACAGCATCAAGGCTTCTTGCAGCATCCCGGTTACAAAATGAGGTGACGGTCGATGTATGGGAACAAGCGAAAGAGCTCGATAGCCTGAGGCAGGTACGTCAGTATAGTGTAGGGTGAGTATGATGGTCAAACGTCCGGATTGCATGGAACTCATACTTTCATTCACTTGCATAGTAACAATCATGGAAGTTAATATGCGGGGGTGCGCAATAGGCACTGCCTGTCTCGAACCACCTCGCTGTACCACTCGTTTGAATTGAAAGCGTCCTACTGCGTCAGATTCAGAAACGGACTACTTGCAAAATGCTTAGTTTTAAGTTCGCTGGTCATTGATTCACTGTTCACTGATCAACAAGGCTCAAGAATGAGCGGTCAAGGAACGCTCATTACACAGGGCACGCAACTTTCCCTCCGGCGCGTTCCTCGAAAATTGAAGACACTCTTTGGTGACGATGGGGGGTTGGCAGTCTTCGACAGCGAGGAATTGTGAGTTGACGTTTCTATTCTATCTGAATAGACGCGCATCATAGACCCGCTCCGTTGCAGTGCCTATCTGGTTAACGTAGAGTGAGTGATCACACCTTGATCCGTTCCATGATTGACCTCCTCATTTCAAGGATTGGAGGTCAAGAGTTCTGGGTTACATTCGACACTGGCTCGTCGGATCTGGTAGTTTTTTCCATGTCGTACGCTGAAATTCGCTCACTATACCATCGTCAAGTGGGTCGTATCTTCGAATTGCGTGGACACAGATTGTCAAGGAGTCCCAACATACTCTTCGTCGGCGTCCTCCACTTTTCAATCGTCCGATATAGTTTTCAGGCTGGTTTATCTTCTCGGATCTGTGCAGGGCTCTGTAGCCACTGACACTGTCACTCTTGGTACCATCCAGATAGTCTCTCAGACATTTGGTACTGTACCCGTCCAATCCATACCTCTCCCAACCGTCGCTCACGCCATCCTCCAGCGCTAGCCAACAAAACAAGTGCGCTATACCTCGCAACCACCGGAAACTCGGGAATCCTAGGTCTCTCCTTTTCGCCTGTCGCCGCAATCCGACCAACAGTGGGAACAACCGTCCTCGACAATATCTTCTCTCACTTGGGCGAGTCCGACCGCTTCTTTGCCTTCAAGCTCGGTCGAAGCAGCAGTCCCGGCGATCCAAGTGCCGTGAGCTCGTCGGTCACCATCGGAATGCTGGATTCATCGATCGTGGACTCTTCAGACGGAACTAATCAAATAACATACTTTCCCGTGTTCAAGACGCTCTCGAGCCCTTATGACTACTGGAAATTGCCTATACTCAACCTGTCTATCAACGGCCTAGTTCTACCACTGTCACCTTCCCTAGTACCTGGTGCACCTTCTGCAATCGGTGTCCTTGATACGGGTACGACGCTCATCCTGGGACCCACTCTGGACGTCAATGCGTTTTGGAAAAGCATTGGTACTGGGGGATCGACAAGGTACAATGCACAGTCGAACCTCTGGGAGGTGCGATGTAACCGGGCTGTGGATGTCCGTTTCGCATTTGGGCAAGGCAGTGAAGGAAAAGAGTATGCGGTGCACCCCGAGGATATCAGCTGGGCGGAGGGCAGGGAAAAGGATGGATGGTGCATGGGGGGCGTACAGATTAATGATGGCGTACGTCCAGTGTATGTTGGCCTATTTTCTGGGTGGCTCATGAGGCTTGCAGGTTAACTCTGGGGACTGGATACTTGGGGATGTGTTCTTGAGGGTCAGTCCTGGCTAGCGCGCTCTGACTACGCTCATATCCTTTTTCAGAATGTATACGTCGTTCATCACGGCGCGACATCTTCAAAGCCTCCGCTCGTTGGATTGTTGAATCTTACTAACCCTCAAAGTGCGTTGACGGACTTTAAGCACTTCCGTGGATCGGACCCTGCTGCGCTGCCACCTGTTATAGTAGCCAACAGCGGCCACCCACAATGGACGGAAAATGCGAGGATCGCTACCGCGGTGTCGGCGGTAGGCGGATTTTTACTGGGTGGACTATTTACAGGGTGGTTCAAGCTGAGAAAGAGATTGGAGAGGATGAATGCCAAACGTTGAAGAGCGAATAAAAGTCCACAGAGCCCATTGACGATCACAAAGTACTACTACAACACGCGAGATTACAGTGTAGACGAGAATGAAAGGAGCGAGAAGCTACGATACTTGAGCCTTATCCCTGGAAGTATCCCGGTTGATAGCCCTTGGCCGCATAATCTTGTGGAGGTGGTGCACCCGGGGGAGGACCGTACGGGTTGGGCTGTACACCTGGGTGCTGGTATCCCGGTTGGGCTATAGGAGGTTCCCACCTAATTCGGAGGAAGCGCAGTAAGTACCAGATTGACAAAAAAAATCCCATCATCAGGTATCCTCACCCCGGCTGCATCTCGGTTTGAAGCTGGCATATCCCGCACATCCAGACACGTTTGGATTTGAATGGAATCAGGGGCACGAAACAAAACTCGAACCATGTGCGGGACTTGGCTGCGAACATGGCGGCTGGATGCACCGATAGGGTTCAGCCAGACGAATAGATAACATTCAGTAAACGCACCATTGTGACATCTCGGACAGATTCTTGTGCCTTGGTCGCCATCGGCCGATATTTTGTTGGGACAGCCGACTGCAAGATTTCCAAAAAAAAAAAAAATGGTCAGCCAACTGCGGAGATGAAGAGCGAGTGGTGTTGAAACTGACCTATGATGGGGATACAGACTGAGAGGAACGGCGACGGCGTTGAGCAGACATATTTCGTCAACAAGGTTGGAACTCACATAGAAAATCCAGCATGGAGGTCAATGTGAGGAGTTGGAGTACGTACTGGTGGTGTGTGTGTTACCACGCCGGTTTTGTATTTTGCCACCAATCTACAGGAGGCTGTACATAATAAGCGGCACAGCCGCAGTGCGTCACTGGTCTTCCGGACCGTCGCTCCAAAACGAAACGTAGACCGGCACAATATGACCCGGTGAGCACCTTGGTTTTATATTTATTCAGAAGCAGGCTTAACATACGTACAGGTGCAGGAACTATCATTAGGGGTGAAGGCGTGTGGATACATGCAGCAACTCGTTTTTCTTGGCACTGTAAACTGCATCGACGCTGCATGCTCAGTCCAAGGCT
The DNA here is from genome assembly GCA_038089615.1 of Aureoboletus auriporus. NCBI lineage: Eukaryota > Fungi > Basidiomycota > Agaricomycetes > Boletales > Boletaceae > Aureoboletus > Aureoboletus auriporus. The sequence goes on from JBBPLF010000035.1 coordinate 59,123, forward strand.
GTGGCCCATTCGGAAACAAACGGCTTCCAGACATTGACGACATGCCAAATCTACCATACATCGAAGCTCTTTCCATGGAAAATGCAATTAAGCTTGTGTACGTACCCCTCTTGGTGGGCGATTCGACTGTGAGATTTGTCTTAATCCTCAAATTCGTTCTAGGGCTTCCTTGTGTTACTACGGCTGATGTTACTTGCTGTGTTTTCACTCCAAAGACTGATAGAATAAAGAGGCGAGGCTATCTCTACTTCCCTTTGATTAAACACGTTAGGATCCATAGTGGTGACCAATATTTGGTTGGTACTTCGCTCCACAACTTTGAAAAAACTAACACTAGGATGATTCATAATGTAGATGTTTACCCAGAGCCTGACGTCTTGAGCGTTGAAATATCCCTTGAAGATGGGAGTCTCGGTGAGTACAGGCCAACCGACAGTATTGCTTTTTGCTTTGGCAGGTATTATGACATTTTCATCTCCCGCAGGATATCGCCAACTCTGCTCGTTAGGTGCTTGTGTCCAGTTCGATGCACTGCTGATGGTTGGGCCTGGATGTCGATCTGCGCTCATTGATTGACAATACAAGCTTTCGATGGCAGACAGTTGAACTATGAATTACGTTGATTCATCAACAGAACAAGCTTTAATTTCATCAATTAAATCATGCTCCATGACTTATAGGGTGATCCGCCCTCCAGCTTCCCTGCACGACTGATGGCGTCGTGAAAAACTTGTCTTGCTCAAATTCTCGAAGAACCTGCTCTCCGATGTCGGGATGTCGAAATAGACGAAAACTCCAAGGAACGACGGGATATCATCGGAAGGTTTGCATGTGCGAGGCGAGGCTGCGAGTCCAAAGTTCGATCCCGCGGGTCGTGTTCACGTCTATCGCTCCAAAGGGTCTCGACACTTGCACGGAAGCGGTCGAGCACCGAATTTTGATTGGTTTCAGTTGTAGCAGGGACGCTGGGAGCGTGAGCGGCGATCAGGTCTCGGAGGTGTATGATCTTGGTTGCGATGCGGCTACCGTGTTGGGGTTGCTCTACGACTTCCTCGCACTGACTCGGGAGTGGGTCATCGTTTAACGGTGCTGGCGAGCGCTGCGAAACGGAGAGCGCGAGGCATTTTCGAGCCATTTCGAGATGATAGTCGATGCTTGCCTGTTGCGCTCCGAAACAGTGCATGGCCGTGGCAGGTGTTGTTTCTTGGCGTTGATCGTAGTAGGTGGGTACTTTAGCGTGGTTGCTGATATTGACGCTCCACGCAAACACTGACAAGTTCGAGTAAGAATACCAACATCGTCGTGACTCGTGACCGCAACGGAATGCTGACAATATTTTCAGGGTCGGCCACACTCACGCAAGATCCCGCTGCCAACGGACCCTGATAAGTGATTTGACCAATAGGGGAAGTATGTGAGTCACTTGTCGACTGACTTTCTCCGCAGATCCCTAGTTAGGAAGCCTTGGCGGTCATTCTTGTTAGGAGCGCACCTCACGGGTGACCTAGTCCTACCCAGGCTCCATCAAGGGACACACAGCCTTGGACTGCCGGCGCCCTTTAAAACCGTCTCCTAACACATTCCCAGCCTCGATCGATTTTGATCACCGTCCACGTCCCCCGTTTCTATTCTCCCGAAAGATGTCCTATTACGCTGAACCCAACTATGCTCATCGTTCCCATTCTTCACATCATTCTTCACATCACCGTTCCGCTTCAGGGTACCTTCCCCCTGTTGGAGCCGACACCCAGCTCTGGCAATACTTTGCTGCAGTGGATACTAATAGATCCGGTGCCCTGAGTATCGGCGAATTGCGAAGCGCCCTCGTCAACGGTAAAGCCTATTCTATCGTTCCCAACTCGAGCTGATCGTTCTACACTAGGAAACTGGTCTAGTAGCTCAATAAATTGATTGCTTCGCCTGGAGTTCACACCTTTTTTCAAAGAGTTCGACTTGGATACGGTGAAGATGCTGATGGACATGTTTGTAAGTTGATGCCTTGGATTGGAGTCTCGGTTAGCATCATCCATAATATCCCAGGATTCGGATCGCAGTGGCACCATTGGATTCAATGGTATACATCTTGCATTTCTGGTGCTCTTGTACACCCTCTGATTCTGCTGGCAGAGTTTTCCCGACTGTGGCAGTATATCCAAGAGTGGGAACGCGTCTTTAGGCGCTTTGACAGAGATCAATCTGGAACCATCGAGAAACGAGAACTGTCGGATGCCTTGCACAGTTTTGGATACAGACTCTCACCCAATCTTCTCAACTTACTCCAACATAAATACGGTAATTGGCGTCCTTTTGTTTGATCCCGAGTTGATTGATCCTACATATGTCTAGCCTCTGTGGCAACCGCTGCGTACGGTTCGGCTCCCGCTCCCGGAATCACGTTCGACCGATTTGTCAAAGCCTGTGTTACCGTCAAGTCACTTACCGAAGCCTTCCAAAGGTTTGTCATTCCATCGTTTATAATTCTCGACAGCTGATGTGTTCCGTCAAAGGGCCGACCCCGACAACTGTGGTCGGGCAGAGTTCACCTACGAAGAATTCATGAGGGTAATTATCATAGCTGGACTTAATACATGCACGTAGCTGATCATGCTATCCCCTAGGTTACTCTCATGTCACCTTGAGTCAACCATGTATGATACACGTGTGGAAATAAGAATCTCAGACGTCGACTACTGAACGCAATCTCTGCTCATTGTAATATGTGGCTTTATACCGATGTACTTGCTCAACAAGAAGCTTCTACATGCTTTGCACACAAATAAGTTCAACAATTTGAGCCTGAAGGTGCTCATGCACTAACAGACAAGCATTCAAGTATACATTCCTCTATCATATTCGACAGTTAAGGACGACCAAGATCATTTTCGGATGCTTTCATCCATTCATTTGCTAAGTGATTTACGACACGGGGTAGAATCGCCGACACTTGCTGTGGATTATTCCCACAACCCTCCAAGTAGTATTTGATCTGAAAAGAACACAAACTCAGTACGTTTTGTCATTATCGTTCAAGACCATACCTTGGGCTCCGTGCCACTTGTTCTGAAGATCACGTTAGCGAGTGCTCGATATGATGTGTTGCTGAATGAACCTTATAGTCAACACTACGCTAACCTCTGCAGATTTCGCCCTGAACTGGACCATGTTTCCGGAGGATAATGGCAATCTTGGTGCATACGTCGGAGCGTTTGTGCTATCGTACCCGTGTTGAACCGTTAGATCGATAACGCTGATCACAGTCAGTTCAGCTATTGAGCTGGGGTATCGCTTAGTGGTGGGATGCGGCTGCGATACTTGGGTGTCAATTCGGAGTAACAGGCGCATCAACAAGAACGCACTATTTTCTCAAAGTCGCGAAGCCCTTGAAAGATCTTGTCGATCTTCGCGGTATCCAAGCAAACGAAATAACTGTTGCTGGTCTATACCCCGTCAATTCAATGCTTGAATTATGGGGGGAGTGACACACCTCGAAATAACCGTATCTAGAGCCTCATTGTAAGCTGGTGAAGAGAAAAGACAATGTATAGATAGATAGATACCTGCCATAGAGTCCATTCAGATAGCTTTGAACTGTCAAACCTTCATTGCGTAGTTCAGTCGCCATCTCTGCGAACATTAGCTTTCCTTCCCTATGAGCTGTGGCACTCCTTTTTTCTCAGCACGTTCGCTCACCGTAGCAGCTATTCCATCCTTGTCACGTATCTCGGAACCAAACATGAAGCCAATAGCTTCCTCATATCCAAAAGGAACCTCATATCCAGCTCGCTCGAGGTCAAGTGCAGTGTTTCCAATGAATTTAAATCCTGTTAGAAGTATTCGGAAACAAATTTTCAGACGTCATGCGTCGGCAGGCCTACCAGTTAGACAGTCCATAAACTTGAAACCCTCGCGATGTGCGATCGCCTCTAGCATCTTGGAACTTACAGTGGAGGCTACCATCGCCAGTTGGTCTAGCGCGCTGTGTAGTCGTTGGGTGGTAACTAAACAAGGCGACATACCCAATGATTTTCCAGATTCTTTGTATCTTGCTAAGACACGGCTTGCGAACAAGGATCCCAACTGATCACCAGTAAATGTTGTGAAACTTCCATCAGTACTAGGCAACAATATCAATATTTATATATTCGTAATCCCGCAATAAATATGCTCACCCTCTCTCAGCAGCCACGAACCTATCGGAGTCTGGATCTTGTGCTAGCACATAGTCTGCATTCGAACGCATGGCTGTTGTGATTGCGCATTCCTTCACGGTGTCACGGAGAGTAAGGAAGAATCTAGTATAAGCTCACCAAAGCCCCTACATATTTTCATCATGAGCTCATCGAAGCTATAAGTACTGCATACATACCATTTTCCTCAGGGTTTGGAAATCGGACTGTCGGAAAGTCTGGATCTGGGGCTCTTTGCTGCTCTACAGCAATATATGGTTTGAACCCAGCACGTTTGAATACTTCAGATGCAAAAGCATCGCTAACTCCATGCAACGATGTATTCACAAATTTGATCGAAGTGGTATCGACACGAAGGCTGCACACGCGTGACTACTCAAACGTGACTTAATTTTGATCACTCACCTAGGGTTTGCCATGCCATGAATCAAAGAAAAGTAACTTTCCTTCATCTTATCAGTGGGGTCATGGCAAAGCGATGAGGCGTAAACATCGATCCCATGGTTTATTCTTGGTCCTTGGTTATCCAGAATAGCCTGTGCGATACCCTTGTCGTGGGGTTCGATAATCTGAAGGGGTCTGGTTTATATACGTAATATTGACCTAGAGCCACCTACCTGAACGGCATTTTCCCAATAGACCTATGTGCACAGATAAGGAAGGTAAATTCATGCATTTATGCACGCACTTTGAAGCCGTTGTCACCCTCACAAGAGGCTAAGTGAGAACCCTAGCAGAACACACGGGGTAACAGATACCTTTGGGTTGTGACTCGCTGCAAGGTCATTGAACTCTTGAATGTGGGCTAGAATGGATATGCACCGAATGACGCACCAGTGATCATTACTCCGCAACCTGCATTCAGTCTTTTAACCGAAAAGGGTACACTGGCAAGAGCGTTATGCGTATTCCCCACAGGACAACAAAGGGACTCACAGAGGTGTATGGACCAAGCCTCTCAGAAGGAAAACCTTGACGTTGTTGGAAAGGAATACTGCTGCGGTAAGGCGCGCCCAGTCTGCCGAGTTATGTCGATGATCGTGACCGATCACAATACCACGAGAGCTAGCATCAGGGATGTTCTTTAGCAAGTACGCGCAAAGTCCCTAATAATAGCCTGCTTTGGAAACATAACCCGTTGTAGAACTCATGGGTGCATACCTGAGACGCCTGAATGATAATCAAGTCGTTCATTCTGGCCCAGCCTGCTTCCATTTTTCCTCGGAGTCCTTGAGGCATTGGTAATCTATGTTCATAGTTGACTCATAGTTAACTCACCAGCGGTTCCAAACTCTATGCGTGTCCTTTCGGTGATAATAACGTTACTAAATCAGCAACGGGATATCATCCAGTTCTGCTGGCAAGTACTAATACCTCATCCGTTTCTCCAATTCACATATGTTTTGCGTGTCCCATAGTAATTGTACTTCTTTTCTTGTCTTCTCGTTCTAGCATCCGGCAAGATCTGTCACTGAATCCAGACATAAGAGAAACGAGATGCACATACCGGGTCTAATCTGAGCCATTCACTCACAAGCTGTTCGAGCAACATGGTCATTATCACAAATTAGACCTTCCAATGCGTAACCCAGTCGAGTCGTTGCAACAAGTAAAGTGTAAAATGTCTCAGCTGAATGGTGGTGCTGTCCAAATCGGAAGGTTTCACGTCGACAGCTCCCACTGGCATTCACGGCTCGGACAAGCCGAAACAAACGATGTACAGAACCGGTGATGCAAAGTTGTGTCAATTTTTTAATGGTCATCATCGTTTGAATCTGGGCTTGATCTTCCGAGTCAGAAACAGACTTTGTAGCCAAGAACTGGACCATGATGCATAGACGACGCTGCTCCACCGAGCTCCACCCCCATCGAGATACTTCCTACTCGTAAATTTACTACCCCAAGCGATCAAGGAACAACACGAGCCTCAGTTATGGAGACAAGAAGTTAGTATTCATGCGTGGCATAATTGACACGATATCCCTGAATTCAACCCAATGCAACCAACGAGAACTTGAAGTGGAAAAAACCAAATTGAAGTTGAAGCTTCGAAATCTGAACAGATCCGAAATTTGCAAATAGCTAGAAAATCCGGAGGTAAAATACACAACAATCTACAAGTCCAGGATTACTCTACTAATTATATACCTGATATAGCGGTCTATGTGATCAAGGTCAGTGGCCGCGGTACGCAAGAGAAGAAATCCAGACATACGTTGATGAGAACTTGGTACCTTGTCTTACAACTTTCTCTACCGCATCCAAAAAGTCACGCTCCGTTGCGACTTTCCGCCGCGCGCGAATCGCAAACATACCGGCCTTGCGAGATATCCATATATATATCACTGTGTTTAGAATCTTTGGGGACGCACCTCGGTGGCAACTGATCGCAACTCTGCTCCAGTGGTGTTAGGACATAGCCGCGCAATCAGATCAAACCGTATCTCCCTTTCAACGCTCATACTTCAAATACACATGCATTTCAGATTCGAAGTTAACAGTGAGCAACATGAACACACCTTCGTGCATGAATCCTCAAAATGTGTGCACGCCCCTCATTATCGGGTAACGAAAATTCCACACGTCGATCGAGACGTCCAGGACGAAGTAAGGCGGGATCCAAAGTGTCTGGCCTGTTCGTTGCCATCAACACCTTGATATTTCCTCGAGGATCGAATCCATCAAGTTGGTTAATCAACTCCAGCATCGTTCTCTGCACCTCGTTGTCTCCCCCTGCACCATCATCGAATCGTGCACCCCCGATAGCGTCGACTTCGTCGAAGAAGATGATGCAGGCTTTCTTCGAACGTGCCATTTCGAAGAGCTCACGGACCATGCGGGCGCCTTCGCCGACGTATTTCTGCACCAGCTCAGATCCAATTACACGAATGAAGGTAGCATCAGTGCGGTTGGCGACGGCACGGGCACAAAGAGTTTTGCCAGTTCCAGGTGGGCCGAAAAGGAGAACGCCTTTGGGAGGGTCTATACCAAGCTTCACGAAACGTTCTGGCTGGATACGAGGTGAATAAATTGCGGGTTCCTTTCTGAGAAACATACTGAGAGAAGAGGTGTCTCGACAACTTCGCGCAGCTTTTCTATTTGCTCCTTGCAACCCCCGACGTCCGAGTAAGTAACATCTGGTTTCTCTTCGACTTGCATCATCGTGACTGAGGCATCAATCTTTGGTGGCAAAGGTATTTGGATTTGGTACTTGTTCCGGTCGACGCTACACGAAAGTTATCGGAAGCGAGAGGAGGCATACAATAAACCCACGCACCCAACACGCATACCCTCTTCAATGTCAGTGGGGGCAACACGTTCGCCCAGTCCGACGACGAACTTTGCGATTTGTTTGATGTTGATGACGTATTTATCTTGTTCATCTGCACCTTTTTGACCCTGTGCAGCTCCGGCGGGGTTGACGGAACGAGCCAATTCTGCTTTCTTAGGATCCACGGGAATGATTTTTGTGCAACGCGCGACCTGAAGTGGGTGCTCTCCCATGCGTGCACGATCGGCAGCAAGATCCCATAAATTCGGTGCGGCCAAACCGGTGTCCGACTCCTTCACGCCGAGTTTCTCGTCAATTCGCTTTCGAACTTCTTTAATGTCTGTATCAATCTTTTTCAACTTGGCGGCATATGGACCTTGACCCTACGGGATGGGGTTATTAGTAGTCACAGAGAAAGGCGTGGTCGCAATGTACATATGTCTTGAGGATTTGGATATCGCTGTCCGTGAGTACTAAAGAAGGCTTAAGAGATGGCTGTTTCATCTGAACAAGGCATGACTTGCCTTGAATCTTTTCTTCCTTCTCGTCAACTCTCTTCTCATCTAGCAAAGGGTCAATAAGTTGCTGCATAGGCCAAAAAATGGGACCTACATTTATCCCAGTCACTGGAAATAACTGTCAGCGAAATGATTAAACCTCAACGTTGAAAACCTACGCTTTGGGAGGCATTGTGAAGGTTGTGTAGAGAGTGACGTTAGTAGACGGGGACGCGTCATTGAGGTCTACACGTCTCGGCGATTCCCGACAAAATTGAGATTCCGCATTTGGACACGGCTGAGTAGCTCCATCACTTCTGTATCATCATCATCACCAACAACGATGGCAGGTGCACTACAAAACGACCTTCCAAAGATCGCAAATGAGGAGCGGGAGTCGCGCTTCGGTCAGGTGTTCGGTGTCTCTGGCCCAGTCGTGATTGCGGAGAACATGATTGGTGCCGCCATGTACGAACTAGTCCGCGTCGGACATGATGAGTTGGTGGGGGGTAAATCCGCAGCATTTTTGTGAGTTGGTCTTGCGTAACTGACTTCCACTTCAGAGGTTATTCGGATAGAAGGGGATAAAGCAACCATCCAAGTATATGAGGAGACATCGGGTGTCACAGTCGGAGATCCAGTTCTCCGAACGGGCAAGCCTCTTAGCGTAGAGTTGGGCCCGGGTGCGTAACATTCACACGGTTTGGCGTATTGAATTCAGGTTACTGCAGGTTTGATGGGTAACATCGTGGATGGTATCCAACGACCGTTGCGTGTAAGGATCTTCAGGTCTTCCTATTTGTTGATTGATTCAGCTGCACGTTCACTCAGTCCATTCAAGAACTCTCAAAGTCTATCTATATCCCACGTGGTATCAACACCGAAGCACTTGATCGTTCTCTCAAGTGGGATTTTACCCCAGCATCATTCAAAGTAAAGTATTTCTCTCGGCTATATTACTATTCTTACGGTGTCTGTAGGTTGGAGATCACATTTCAGGGGGTGACATCTTCGGTGGCGTCTACGAGAATTCGTTTGTGAACAACCATAAAATCATGCTTCCACCCCGCGCACTTGGAACTATCACTCACATCGCAGAAAAAGGAAGCTATGCTGTCGACGTTCGTGTTTCAGACCTTTCATTTTGTCAATCGAACACTTAATCGTACATTGATAGGATATTGTCCTAGAAACTGAGTTCAACGGTCGAACGACTAAACACACGATGATGCAACTATGGCCTGTCCGCGCTCCCCGCCCGGTCACCGAGAAGCTGACTGCAGATTATCCATTGTTGACTGGTCAACGAATTCTGGACGCTCTTTTCCCGTGGGTTGCTTCTTGTCTTTCTGATGTTTCATAGACTTATCGTACGAAGGTGTGTCCAAGGAGGCACCACAGCCATTCCCGGTGCTTTCGGATGCGGCAAGACTGTGATTTCTCAAGCGTTGTCCAAGTATTCCAATTCTGATATTATCATCTATGTTGGGTGTGGCGAGCGAGGAAACGAGGTCAGTTTGTTGTATGCTCTTTTGGCCTTGCTCACATCGTCATGACAGATGGCCGAAGTTTTGATGGAAGTAAGAAATCACGTCGTTTGTTTCCATATACTTGCTCATCCTCCAAAAGTTCCCTGAGCTGACCATGGAAGTTGGTAATCGCCAAGAACCCATCATGAAGCGCACGACCCTTGTTGCGAACACGTCGAACATGCCTGTTGCTGCTCGTGAAGCATCCATTTACACAGGTATCACGCTTTCGGAATACTTCCGTGATCAAGGATCCAACGTCTCTATGATGGCCGACTCCACCTCACGCTGGGCCGAGGCCCTTCGTGAAATCTCCGGTCGTCTTGCAGAGATGCCAGCCGATTCTGGGTATCCTGCGTATTTGGGTACCAAACTCGCAAGCTTCTACGAGCGAGCCGGGAAGGTAAAATGCCTGGGAGGCCCACAGCGGCAGGGGACGGTGTCCATTGTTGGCGCGTGAGTCTGCCGTGACTTGATCATGAAATTGCTCTGCTGACCAGGTGGTTAGTGTTTCACCACCTGGAGGAGATTTTGCCGACCCAGTCACGTCGGCGACACTCGGAATCGTCCAGGTCTTTTGGGGCCTTGACAAGAAGCTAGCGCAACGTAAACATTTCCCATCCGTCAATTGGAATTTGTCATATTCCAAGTACACGAAAGTTCTCGAACCCTTCTACGAGCGCGACACGCCGGGTTTCGTCGAGCTCCGCGTACGTACAAAAGAAATTCTTCAAAAAGAAGAAGATCTTGCGGAGATCGTTCAACTTGTTGGCAAAAGCGCACTCGGCGAGAATGACAAGATCACCCTCGAAGTCGCGAGAATGCTCAAGGATGACTTCTTGCAACAGAACGGTATGAGCGAGTACGATCGCTACTGCCCATTCTACAAGACACATGCCATGTTGAGGAATTATGTTGCGTTCTATGATGCCGCCTTGAAGGCGACCGCACAGGGCGATTTAACGTTTACTAGAGTTAAAGAGTCTGCTGGAGACTTGATATTCAAACTCTCTCAAATGAAGTTTGAGGTAAGATGTGCAGTAATGCGGAGGAGCTGTAACTGACATTCCGTTCGGCTTGCTTGAAGTCGCCTTCGCAAGGCCAGGAACCGATTATGCAGAAGCTGGAGGCCCTGCACACGGAGATCCAGGATCGCTTCCGCCAAATGGCGGAGTAGACCAATGTATCATACCTTTGCTCTGTGTGTCACCAGACGTAATACCACTTTCAATGTTCTATCGAAGGTGTATTTATTTGATTGTAAGATGTTGTGTACAACATAGTATTACTATAGTATTATGTATGTTTCGAATGAACAGAACCAAATTATAATACAATAAATGCAGTCCGCGTTGCTATACGGCCGTTTACATGCAATACGCACAATGAAGGAACAGGGGTAGATAAAATCCAAGTAAGGTAAATCCTTCTAAACCTAACAAGTACAAACAACCTCTTTTTCAAATGGATTTGTCATCACCAAAGACTCCGGGTCAGCATCCATGGCAAACACTACTGTCAAAGGCGCGTTAGCTATTCATGGCCAGAACCCCCAGGTCTGTATCGACCTCACGTTTGGTGTTTCATTTGTCTCATTTACGCAGTTTCTAGTTGAAACCGTCATTCGGAACCGGATATGGGAATCGACATATTGGAAGGAGCATTGTTTTGCATTGACAGGTGTGTTTATCGTTATGACGTGTGGGAAGCCTTTTTATTGACGACATACATAGCTGAGTCGCTCATTGACCAAGCCATCGAGCTCCGCTGTATTGGAGGAGTTTATGGAAACCAGCGTCCCACCGAATTTCTTTGCTTGCTTCTGAAGCTCTTGCAACTTCAACCTGAGAAGGAAATACTCATTGAGTACCTTCAGGCTGATGAATTCAAGTGAGATCGCCCTTTTATGACCCTGAATGACGTCTTTTAATCTACTCATTAGATATTTGAGAGCGCTCGCGGCGATGTATATCCGAATGACATTTGGCGCAGCGGAGGTATACGAAGTTCTCGAACCACTCATGAAAGATTTCAGGAAATTGAGGTACCGGGACATGTGTATGCTTTCCAGATGCTCCCAGAAACGTCGCTAACACTCAGCTAGCTGGATACTCTCTGACCTACTTCGACGAATTTATTTACAACCTGCTCACGGAAGAAAGAGTCTGTGACATTATCCTCCCTCGAATAGCCAAGCGGCAGACGCTGGAAGAAAATGGGGAAATCGGGCCTCGCAAAAGTCGACTGTTGGATGCGATGGAAGGCAAGAGTGTCGATGGCAAGAGCGAGGATGGCGCTAGTCGTAGCAGCAGATCCAGGTCTAGATCCAGGAGCCCGAGCATTGATGGTCGTTCACCCTCTGCGAACAGCCGATATGTTTCCAGAAGTCCTACACGCTCACGTTCACCATCTTACCGTTCACGTACTCGCAGTATTTCGCCGGACAGAATGGAAGCAGAACCAACAATGGATATGTAATATATTGATGAGATTGTCTACTCCGTTGGCTGAACAACAGGCTTTTTCGAAAAGCTCTGAGTCTTGAACGCGAGAAGTTGCTTGGACAACTCTCTCCAGCGTTCCGACACAAGGGGCATTCTTTCCGCTGCTTCCGGGGAAAGGTAACCTCGGTTTCGCCATTGGGTGTACCAAACTGGGGAAGACACCAAATGTGAAAAATTACATCGTTAAAGAGCGCAAGATACGTACTGATATCGTTGCGACGAGTTGGTGCGGCAGAAACACGGTCTGTTCGACCCTTGATACAGTCACGCAAGGCAAGAGAATTATAGTACTGGCAGAACACGCTGCCACCATTGGCCTCTATGGCTTTAATGGCACTCTTCGATGCACGAGAAGGGGTGATGTGCACGGGTGCCTTCAAGAAGTCTGCACCCTGTAAATTTAAACATTAATATGCGATGAAAGACGAGCGATGTAGACACGGACATTGCCCAACAGTTTAATACCGTCGTGTACGTTGTGCACACAACCGCTCATCAACAATTCCTTTGCTGTAATGGGTTTCTCTGGCGTTGAATGTAAGCGGCCTTGATCTATCCAATGTTGAAGACGGTCGAGGTTGACTGCAGCATAGGTTTGGCGATTCCTGCATGTAGATTCAGGCTGAGACACCAAGAAGGAACATCAATGTAACAACACTTACGGGTTGACAAAGCCCCGCTTGGGAAACCTTTTGAGTATTGTCGTCTGACCACCCTCGAACCCAGCCTTGGGCTTGCCGTTACCAGAGCGAGCTTTCTGACCCTTGTGACCGCGCCCGGACGTGCCACCATATCCCGAACCTTGACCTCGCCCAACACGTTTTTGCTAAGTAAATGTCAATTGCATTCGAATCAGACACCTCAAAAACGCGTACGTTGTGCAACGAGCCTGTGGCTGGTCTCAAGCTTGAAAGTGTCACCCTTGAGCGAATGGCGGAGGACATGGCTGATAGAGACTTGAAAATGTAAATATTTTTAGAAATCTAAGTACTTTGCACAACAAAAATAATGTTTACAAAAATATTTCTCTGGTCGGTGGGCTTGGAATTCGACGAGTGTACATCAAATTTCGCGATGAGGGTCGAACACATGGAATTACTTGTGCATGATGGAAACTTGCAAAAGAGGAGAGTCGAGCAGCTATCAACACTGTGGTGGAATGGCAGTGGGTAGGCCGGGTGCCAGTAATGTGTCCCACTGAAAACAGTGCTAAATCCGAGTCAGAGTTCCTGGAGTACTGGCAGAGCCTGAGCCACGCATCATCGCCCGCGATCTAGTACACACGACATGATCGATTGATCAATCGATCAAGTATTCTTGTATAGGAAATTCCTATCGTACCAAAGACTGGGTACGCATGAACCCATTGTCTATGCACAGATGGGCCAGAGAGAATCACTCGAGACTGCCAAAAATCGGCGGGGTATTAGCAGGAGAAATGCGTTCTCTCTCTCAACTTTTCTGTGAGACTGTACTTTGAGATCGTCCAAATAAGAGTCAACGTGCACCTGCTGATGGCAACAATTTCTTGAAACCTCACGCGCACGTATGACCTCCTTGAAGCCCTTGATCGCCATATGTGGGACGACTGGAGTTGGAAAGTCCAAGCTAGGCGTGGAGCTTGCACTCATGCTCCGCCGGGAAATCTCCCAGGATGGCTCCAGTGGACACCCATGGCGCGGTGCACGTATCATCAACGCCGACTCCATGCAGACTTACACCGGTATGGACGTCATCACTAACAAGATTCCTCAAGAGGAACGTATGGGAGTGGATCACCTTCTCATGGACTTCAAACAACCCGGTGACCAGTACCTTGTTGGACAATGGGTACATGACGCCATCCAAGTGGTCAGTACGAGTAGTGTTCAGAAATGGTATCTGATCCTGATTCTCAGACGTTTTGTACGACAGATTGAAGAAACACATAATATGAACCAAATCCCTATTGTCGTTGGTGGGACATCCTATTGGATCCAACACCTACTGTTCCCAAATCGACTAGCTAATAACGATCTGACATCTACACCACCTGGAGTAACCATCCCCGCTCGTCCGATGTCCGCTTCTTTACAGTTTTCCGTTTCGCAACTGACACTCGGTCTGCGTAATTTATGGATGACACTTCCAGAGTCTCCACCAAATGCGGTCACCCATCCAGAGGACGCCCTCTCTCTGCATGAGTTATTGGAAGCTTTGGATCGCAACGTAGCATCCCGATGGCACTGGAGAGATACCCGCAAGGTTTTGCGCAGTCTGCACATCATGAAAGAGACAAGTCGAACACCGAGTGAGATTATTAGCGACCAATCGGAGACACCACTGGTCCCTCGGTGTGTATCCTCTTCATTGCAGTACCTCGAGCACCTCAAAATAACTTTTGATAAAGATATCGAACCCTTTGCTTCTGGCTTTACGCGCAACCTTTGGCGCTGAACCCTCGTCTCGATGAAAGAATTGATGATATGATCAAGGTGTGCGAACACTGATAATGTCTCTTCTTGTGTCCAACTTTGCTTTATAAAGCGTGGCCTTCTTGATGAAATACGGTCTCTACAACAGAACTTTTCCTCTTCGCAGGCTACAGCTAATGGTTCATCAGTCGACGTGGACGATGTGTCAAATTCTTCCGCCAATGAACCGGATTTTACGCTAGGCATCTACCAGTGTATAGGTACGTATAAGCTTGCCACCAGAGTATGCGTTAAATCTGCGTAGGGTTCAAAGAATTTCGCGAGTTCCTCTCGTTGCCCAGTGGTTCTCAGGTGGCTTTTGACGGTGCGGTAGAAAGCATGAAACAGTCGACTCGTAAATACGCCAAACGTCAAGTTACGTGGTTGCGGAATAAATTGCTTCCCGCGATAGAGAGCGCCAACAGACATTCTGGAAACAAGATTCCAATAGCCTCCATGTATATTCTGGATGCAACAGGTAGGTGCATACTTAATCACCTATTAATTTGCGATGAACTCTTCTCGCTAGTTATAGGAGACCAATGGGCCTCAAACGTTTTGTCCCCTGCTCAATCAATTACAAATTGTAAGCCGAGTCACTCATGGAATTGCGACTGACATCTGGTTCAGCTTTTCTGCGAGAGGAAGTGCTTCCATCCCCCGCATCCTTATCCCCGACGGCGAGTGTAATCTTTGCTAATCAGAATAAACCAGTCAGGTGGGTCCATTGGTTCGCGTAAGTGGCGTGGAGTTTCATGTTTCGTTACAGCCCCTCCGACATCCTACAAGCGAGACGGAAAATTGTGTGTCAAGTGTGTACAACCAATCCCCGGCGACCAGTAATGGTCGAAGAACAAGATTGGCATGCACACCGAACAAATAGATTGCATAGGCGGCTCATAGCGCGGACTAAGAAGAGACCTGAAGAGTTGTCTCCGCAGCCCCAGGACGGTATCGCTTTTGGTGATGAGAACTGTAGTTCTGATGAGCTGTCGCAAACCGTGGCATGATGCTGTCCAGGGTGAGTCTCCTGTCAAGGTGTAGCCTGTACTGACATCCTGTAAAGGGTACAGGGTTCCGAAATGCGTTCGTTCCGCTGAGCATTTACAAGATGTCTTCCTAGTGAAGTTGACCGGTACGAAACAAACGATCTTCCGATTGATGTTCGATTGCAGAGAGGTCTTCGATGGTTGGGCATCTCCTAAATCCTGATGGAATGAATTGAGCCATGGTAGCTAGGTAGCACAGATACACTATACATTGCACCGTTACAAATTGTTGTGTTGCTGCCGCCGCGACGTCGCTTGTCACCACTTCTGGGTCTGTCTGAGCGCGCCGGCCGTAAATTCGCCGCTGACGACGTTGGTTGCGTTGGCTTTCCGTCGGACAAACGTTGGGGCGTTCCGCTTGATCGTTTTCTCGTTCTTCAACCATGACCTCCATGGCGGACTCGGTCCCGGCTTATTTGTTGCAGGGGGTTCCTGTCCTGCAACCGCCCCACCTTGAAGGCCTCTCGGATCCATCGCTTTCCACTGAAATTTTGCCAGGTCCACCCTCCCTGCTATCCGTTCAGCAGGCTGCACAGAAGCGGGACCCAAAGAAACCTTCCGCTTTCGTGTCCTATCTCCCTTCATCGGATCCAGGCTCTACCTACTCGGGCCTCATGACGGGAGCTCTCAGCGTCTCGGAACCCGACGGGCCCCGTCGAAAACGGGCCCGAGTCGAGAAAGGGTACGTTTTACTCCACCTTTTTACACCGCCGGGGCATTCACTGACTGCTTCCTTGTTGTGTCTCAACCCAAACCCTTGTCGATGTATCACCCGCGTATCTTGTCGTCTGTGGGTTGCTCGCATCCAGGATTGCGAACGGGCGTGCTCAGAGGGCCAGTGCTAGGAACTTGAACATTGGTGGCGCCAACCGCAACCTCTCTTTATCCCTTCTTGCTTCCGATCCAGCTCCGCAAGACGTACTACCTTCTCGCCAGCCTAGCATGCCAATCCCAGACTCCGACCCTTTCCCGGTACAACCCGAGTCAGACGACCCTTCGATCTCAATGTCTCGTGCGAACTCCCTACCTGGATGTGAAGATTCTGTCACGCCCATTGGTGAGAGTGTCAGGTCGACGAGAAAAGATAAAGGGAAAGGAAAGGAGATAGACCGAGGGGTTAGAGTGAAGGAGGAACCTATTGGAATAGTCTCCCTCTCTCCTGAACCGTCATTAGGTCTGGTGCGTGCTCTTGAGACGTCGCCAGTGTATTACCCTCACGCGTTTTTACATTTGGTGCCTAGTTGAACGAGGATCATTGTTCATCATGCCGATCCTTAGGTGCTCTGGTGTACTGTGATAGCTGTCCTCGAGCATTCCATCTCTGGTGCTTAGACCCTCCTATGGAAGCGGTCGACCTCCCAGACGGTGACAAGTGGTTTTGTCCGAGCTGTGTCATTCGCAGAGTATGCTCTTAACGTTTTGTGTATGTTTACGTCTCCGCTAACGCGTATCTCATAGAATCCACCACCTAAGCCTGCACCATCTTTCATGTCTCCTCTCATTCACTTTGTTCAGACGAGCATCCCTAAAGAATTCCAGCTCCCAGATGATATCAGGTGTTTTTTCAAGGATGGTTTGTGGGTTCTCTTTTTCAACCAGCGTTTTCCTTGATTGTCTTTCAGTTGCTACTGGCGCCAACGGAACATATGTGGATAGCTCCGAGCTGAAGCAGCCTCGCCTCAAGTAAGTCGACTATTTTCTTCCTTTACCCTACTGAACATGTTTTGCAGTCGTCATGGGCTATTTGAAGACCGCGAACCGTATCGATTGAAGGACCGAAGTGGTGTGCCTGTGTTATGTTTTAGATGCGGCACATCAGCACTACCAAGCGGTCTTGTTGAATGTGCACCCCTGAAAAGGCATCCGCGTAGGTCGACATCCATTGCACACAGCTTGACACCGGAAAGTGGAAGAGCGATCGTTTCTTGCGACTATTGCAACCTCCACTTTCATCTTGATTGCCTCGACCCTCCTCTTACGTCCATGCCTTCCTTTGGAAAGAAATGGATGTGTCCAAACCATGCCGATCAAGTATTTGTGAGTTCTTATGACATTGCGACCATGATGTTGGGGTTTACTCAACACATGGGCATTTCTTGGTCCGCATAGCAACGGAAGCGACGTGTTCCAAAACAAAGCGCTGCACCGATTGATGTCACCAAACCGAATCAGTGGAACAATGGGAACATCGAAGTTATACACCCACAGTCTGCAGCGATGACTGAAAAGCTTGTCCTTGACGAGGTGCTTATTAACGGGAGACGGTACCGTGTTCCTGAACGCGTGATCATGCTCGACTTCTGGAGCAAGATAAGCCGGGGTCAACGTCCAGAGCCCAAGTGAGCTTGTTTGTGACTCCCAGGGCAAATATTGATGATGTCATTACAACAGAGAGACGGATGTAATGTCTGCGACGTCGTCACCGTTGACTTCGTTGAGTTCTCTCGACGAGATTGAGGACGACATCCAGTCCCAATCCTCATCTTCTAAGGAGCGTTTTATTTCGCTCGACGATTTGCGCACCGCACAGGCAAGCCATCTGGTGATCGGGCAATGCACTGTAGGCTTACGCTACTTTAAGCTCTTATGCGATTTCCGCAGCTTGTTTTTGCTCAAAAGCAAATCTCCAGAAGGACCACTTATTCAAACCCCAGAACCTTTTGCTTCTGATGATGCTCATGGTGAGCATTTGACGGAGAGGGCCATGATAGATTTCGGCACCCAAACCGATTCCGAGCCTCCAACATCTCTCTTTGTGCCAACAACCAAAACGATTGAACTCAAAGAAACCACAAAACCCATTATGTCAAAAGTGGGTATGGGCAAATTCCGCTTATTAAAAGATGAGCTAAGTTCGGAACAGCGGAAAGCATCATCCAAGCCATCTGCGAGAAATATCGCGGAAGTCACTCCTCCCGAGGTAGTCTCGCAATCACGAGTCGCAACAGACCTTCCTTCTCCTGCTAAACCAAAGAGGGCAAGGATTGCCCCGAAGATGGAAAGGGAAGAACCAACGTCTGTCGAAATGCTGTCTGAGGAGACTGTAGAGCCGGTAGGTTGAGCATCACGACACAAAGGAAATAACGCTGAAAGGGTCTATAGACTACTTCTCGACGAGGCAGGAAACCCATGAGAGAAGGAAGGGGACGCCGGAAAAAGCAAGCACCTGAAAGAAACAAAGAAGGGGTTTCAATGGCTGTGGTTCACCATGCCCCCTCTCCACCCGCACTGTCGGACCCACCCATACCTGCCGTATTGGAACCGCTGGCACCGCCCATTATGTTATCCCCGCCCAAACCTGTGACACCGAAGGCGTCCGTAATGATCACTCAGTCTGGTACATCATCAACACCTACTCTCAAAATTCGATTGCCACGGTTGTCTGCGGTTAGCGCCACTCCTCACTCAAACATGACGCACGCAGCTCTACAGTCTCCCTCACTCACGCAATCACCAGCACCGGACACTGCCACGTCACAAGATACGCGACCACGACGGACGGTGCGTCGGCAAGACTCAGCCTCCGTTTCTGTGAGCGGTGCATCGTCTTATACGGCAGAGGTGGTGGAAGACGTCGAGCCGGTTAGACCGAGTAAGCAACAGGTACCTCACGTCCTTGTACCACTGACAGTCTCCTCCCCAGAACACAAGCCGCGAGGAAAGAGAAAGCATATTGAACCAGCATGAGTTCCGCCAGTTCCGTTTGCTCTTTGAATCCGTTAAGGAGCCAATGGTAGTATCAGGGATTTCTGTACTCGACTAGAGTGATATATATTCCTTGTTATTCTCAGATGTCAATCAAAGTGAATTAGATGTAGTACGACCGAATTTCTGGAGAAACCTAGTTTACAACCCCAATTTGGAGTCTATGCCAGTGATACAAGCGTATTTGTGAGGAGTGTACAAGGAGCAGTAAGAGTACAAATCTGGTTTGCGTTAAACTTTGGGTAACGAACAAGGGGAACTTGAACGAGGATTAGCACTCGAACAAAAGTGAGCGCGAGTGGGAATATGAAAACTGTACAGTGTAAAAAGTGAAAAATAGCAAGCACAATAGCAGGATATCCCTTTACTTTCTGCTGTGCTATATGTCCGGCATCCGATATACAACGTTGGAGGACGTCCTGTCACACTCATATCAATGTGAGTCATATATATCATAATGGAGCGCGCTATAATGTCAAATGTCCCTGGGTGAAAAACATGACAAGCACGGAAGAAACTCGGTCATGGTGCCAGTGACTCTCGACGTCAAAACGGGGTTTGATATCGCGGATGGAGTGAGAGGGATGATCGTGACCGCGTGCAATGAATCACAATATACTCCAGCAAAAATTTCCCGCTGCCTACACCCTCATCGAAATCCAGTGAGTTACCAAAAGTGAAGCAGCTTTGGCAGATCGGAAAGAGAACGACCATTCATTCCATTGGAGCATCATTTTCTTGAATCTCGACAACTGTTGGAAATCAAGAGTATACAATGGCCGTTGTCGGGACCCAAAATTGCCACTGGCACTCACTGCAGTCGCATGTGCTTGTATTTTCACCGAACGACTACGATTACCGTTGAACACGCCCCTGGATTGGCGCAAGAGATTGCAAACAAATGTTTGCACAACCCGCTGGCCGCCCGACCCCATTGATAGCAATCGGCGTGAGCGGGCAACAACTTCAACGGACAGTTTGAAGGCGGGAGCATACACACAGCTGACCGCGGAGCTGAAAGCCATTCTGAGTCAGTGGGGTTTTGATGGACAATAAGTGAAAGGCCTACGCTCGCTGATCCCCAGGAGTGGACGCTGCTGCTGGCTCTTGCACTGGCAGGTGGACCAACGGAAATTGTCGTGAGGTATGTTTCGGCGGTTGAATCGGACCCATCGCCAATATCGTAAGTTCGTTTAGAGTCTCCCTGGAGGAGACACTTCATAGTGTGTGCAGTAAGCATCATCTTCGCTCCCATCCGCTTCCTCCGCAAGGCTTCGTGCCACATCTTAGCCTTTCTTTGTTCGTTGCCCAGAGGAGGACACTGGGAATGTATCTATGCGCATCAAGATTTAGCAAGTAAGGTGCAAATGAATAACTTGAAATGCGAAGAGGTGGTATGCGGGCGAGAGTTGCCACGTTGAGCGTGACGAGGTCCACATCTGAGTGATCTCTCCCGCCACGAGATTCCCGTGAAGTTCAAGTTGGCTTGATCCTAGGGTAGACAATGGGTGTTGAATGCCGCTTATCTCCGAAGGGAATAATTATAGGCAAAAGAAAGGGCAAAGTCAGATTGCATGGTAGGATCGTATCTAGGACAAAGTTGCATTCCGATCGGCTAGTGTCAATGGTGCCGAGTACCGTGACATTTTACCCGGCACTCCATTGCTGTATGGAACAGTTTGCAGACAGACACAGGCTGTGATGCAATCAACTGGGCGAGTCGTACGCTCGAGTTGAACACTTTTTTTTTTTCAGAAATGGGAATGACGAGTACTTTAACTTTGAATTCGAACCGTCTTGTTCGCCACAAAATATTTCTCCCAGTGACCTTGACGTTGTGAGCGCGGTCGGGTCAACTAACTACTCTAACATGGTCTTGCAGCATGGACGCGCCATAATACGGGGACTCCATTACCGTCGTGCGCCCGATCCTCCGAGTGCTCAGCTATCACAGCTTCTCGCTTCCTACGCTGCTCATCCTCCTCATCCGTTGACACTAAACTCGCTTGTTGCATTCGGTCAGCCTCTCACCCCAGAATCCGTCCTGCAAAGTGTCTCCTTCGTCCTGTCCGAGATTCCCCGTCGCCTCGCGAGACGTGCACGTGCACTCGAGACCCTTCCATTCATCGTCGGGACCAATCCCTACGTGTCGAAGACGCTGAATGCGTATAGACAGAGCTTCGAGTTTCTTGCAAACTACCCGTCCGTCACGACACTCGAAGAGAACACATCCTTCACAGCTGAGCTCTCCCAGCTCGTCGAAAGCCATCGGAATGATATACCCACCATGGCCAAGGGGTTCGTCCTTTTTGTATACCATCAGCTGTCTTCATCACCGCTCTTGTTCCAGGTTTCAGGAATGTGCCAAGTACATGTCTCCAACGCAAACAAACAACTTCTTAGATGGTGCCATCCGTAATCGGATATCCGTCCGTCTCATCGCCGAGCAACACATCGCCTTGTCACAAGCCCTCGAGAGTCAGAAAGACGTCGGTCCCACCTCTCACTATGGTATCGTCGACATGGCCTGTTCTCCCGCTGCCATGATCAAAATGTGTGGCGCATTTGTGAGTGAACTTTGCGAGGCAACCCTTGGCGCCGCTCCGACCCTCATAGTCGACGGTGATCGAGATATGACGTTCCCGTGAGTCCCGATCCTGCCCCCATCCAGTGGTATCTACACGTCTGACGCGTCACAACCAAAGCTACGTTCCCGTCCATCTCGAATATATCCTCACGGAAATTCTCAAGAACGCCTTCCGAGCGACGGTCGAGCATCACTACAAGTTGTACGGCACGACGTCCGCGCATACAGTTGCTCCAGTCACAGTCACGATCTCCCCGCCACCTTTTCCTGCATCACCCTTCCTTTCGATCAGAATTCGAGATCAGGGGGGTGGCGTGTCACCTTCTAATATGCCACGGATTTTCTCGTATGCATTTACCACAGCGAGTAATGCAGAAAGCGATGGCGGTGGGCCTTACGCTGCGCAGCACGTTGGCGGCAGTGCCGCTGTGGGTGGTAGTGCAGGTGCAGGGGATTGTAACTTGTTTAGTGAGATCACAGAAATGGGTGTCCAAGTCGGACTGGGAACGATCGCTGGTTTGGGATACGGGCTTCCGATGAGCAGGTTATATGCGAAATATTTCGGGGGTTCGCTTGATTTGTTCTCGTTAGATGGGTGGGGTAAGTGACTCACTTTCTCTGCGTCTTTTTGGGCACCCGTCTTAAGAGGCTTTACAGGGAGTGACGTGTATGTGAAACTGCGCAGTGTCGACCAGGCTGGCAATGCTCAGATTTAAGCCAAACTCGTTGCTCAAGTTGATCACATTACACACCGATGTGTTAATATTAGAAGGATATATTCCTTTGTGTTTCAATATTGTTGCTTTGTGCTATAATACGTGCTGTAATTTAGATGTATAAGAAAAGTGCCAGCTTATGCAAGTCCTGAGACGGAATTCTGGGTCACGGGTCAGTTTTCTCGCCATTCTTTTCCGAACTTTAGAACCAACAAGACAAGTATGTCAGCGATGACCAACAAACCAGCCCAAAAGGTGTACAGGCCACCGTCTCCGATACTATCCTGTGGGGAGTGTTCGATCAAGAGATAGGTCTGTTTTTGAAAAGCCACTCACCTGGAGAGGAACGGCAATTTCGATGGCGATGAATGCAAGTATTCCCCGGAACGTACTATTCATTGCTACGGCAGTCGAGGAACGACCTATGTTGGCGTCGACGATATATGCGAGGGTACTACTGAACATCCACCTGTCAGCAGTCAATGGTTCAGCAGCTTGCTGGGCATCGGAGAAAGAGAAGACTGACGCCGCAGAAAGCCCAATAATAAATAATATCACGCCAATGGCCGCAATCGGTTGGTGGGTTTGGCATACCCAACCATAAGCTATTGCGGAGAGGGGAAGCCAGACCATGGCAGGCAATGTGCTACGGAGACGTATCTGTGGTTTCCGGTGTCAGGCGTCAGACAGACAACTGAAGATAGGAAAGGCTCACCTCTGCATGTATTTCTTGTCCGTGTTGATTCCTGAGCTTCATCAACATCCTATCAGACCATTTCCCACCAAAGATGCTACCACATATGCTCCCTACAATCAAATGATGGTTGAAGCGTCGTAATGTAGCCTCGAATAATTAACTCACCCACTCCATACAAGAGTAGGACGAGGCCCGTGTATAATGCATTATAGCCATACCATTGTGATAAGGTTCTTGCGCAAGCATACGTGAGACTGTTCGTGAAACCGAATATCAAGCCTGACAATGAATCAATACGCTATCGGACCACGAACGCCGTGTAATGAACTAACCTGAGGAAAGAAGAATGGCACAATTATTCCACCGTTTCAACACCACGACGATGGGAGGGAATGGGTTAACATCCATGAATGACAATGTCGTATCTTTGATACGCAAAGGATCGGCGGTAGTCAACCCTGCTTCTACCCCTTGCGTACTAGTTTCCTTCAAGGACATTTCTTGCGACGCGTCAGTGAAGGACTTTGTGTCAATGCGACTCGGTGGCGTCGTCGTCAACTGACATTGCTCTCCATTTCGGCGAAGGACATTCTGGTAGGTGAGACTCCGTTCTTTTCGGAAGGTGTCCTTGAAAAAGATGAACAAGGACACAAAAACAACACCCCCGGTAATCAGCGAAAACCAGAATACCGCACGCCATCCATAGGCCTGTGCAAATACCCCGCCAAGAAAAGGGCCTATAGAAGCACCCAGAAGTGGTGCTGAATAGTATATCCCCATCTTCGCACCCCGTTCATGAGGTTCATATATATCAGCAAGGGTGGCAGCAGCAATAGCCAAGACTGCACTTGAGCTGAGCAACAGAGCGAGTCAACAATGCGTGAAATGCCAACAAGACGACCACGTGCTCACCCTGCGGCTTGTAGGGCACGCATTCCTATGACGAGACCGATGGACTTTGAAGTAGCTACCACAGCCGAACCAAGGATGAATAGTGACATCGATGATAAATAGACGACCTGTGATGGCACAAGTCTCAGAGCAGAAACCATTTGACACATGCAGAGCAAACCTTGCGACCTCGGATTTCACTGACAGCGCTCCACATCAACGGGAACAATCCTTGGACCAGAATAAACACAGACACGCTCCAACTGACCTCTGAACTGGAAGCATGTAGATCCTGTTCGATCTGTGCGTTTGCAGCTACGTGGGGGCATATACATCTGAGTGGCCTCGTCACGAGAAATGAACATATTCACGATTTTGGACAGTGGTCGCAATGCCGGCGATCATAGATCCGGATGACACGATAACTAGCGTTAGTGTCTAGCACACTTTTGTCAAGAGTTTGACGGGCAAGGGAAAGACGACCCATGCGCACCTTCCGGGCATGGCTCCAAGCTCTAGGGTCATCGGGTACCGGTACATGCTCAATGTCGTTGGTGGGTTTCCCTTGGTTAACTCTGGAACAAGGTCAGCACCTGGATCTGCGGTTCATCGGTTTACAGACCTTAAGGGCATGGTTATTGAGGAAAGGGAGGCGCCAGGCAGCTAACAAACCGCTTTAAATATGGCGCTCAGCCGAGTAGCAGTGGACCGCCGCGGGCTCTCGCGGGCTCCAACTTCCCCATTATGCGGAAATTAAACGTGTTCGTTAGTTGTTTCCGATGACGGTCGCCGGTGGTAAGTAGTAGCCGGTTGGGAGCAATGACTATATACAGATCTTGAAGGTCTTACATAGGGATCAAGTTGCTGAGATCGGCGTTTTCAGTTGCGGTACTAGTAGTTGTTACACTGCGACTCTGAGATCCTATTGGTCGGTATGAGTCTAAAACGGGCAATGACCCTACCCTACCATTTGTCTGTGTGGGTCAAATGTGGGTGGTCAACGTTTCAACTGACAAGGGCTAGTCGCTTCTGCATTGCCTCCTTAGACAGTTTGGTCACCGGGTGACAGGTGTATGATCGCTTGTCAGACTGCTACGTTTGATGGACTTCTCAGTATCATCCAAGTACGTGTTTCCGCGTACTGTAGACAGACAATTCGAAGCCAGTCGGCGGCAAGAGTAAGCTTTTGCTGATGAATCTGCGGTGTCAAGGTCGGCATTCTCGTGTCACCGGTGAGCACTCGACTCGGCACGGTGGATTCTGCAATTGAATGAAGCTTGACATTTGAAAAGTCACTAGTGTCAGCCTGGGATGAACTTGAAATGTAACCGCTGCCTTTAGCTCTAGAGTCAGCCTGAGAGAGAGGCCCATCTGTGTGGCCGGTTGTGTCTGGGCCTGGCTAGATTCGACTCGGACTTGAAACTTCGCTCGGTGCCCACTGCCTCAAACTTGAAAACGCTTTCACTGGCTTTGGCAGTGTCATTGTGGGGCAGTGCTGCTAGTGGAGTGAGATCTAGGGAATCGGGAATCCAAAAAGTTTCGGAGTTGATAACTAATCTCACCATCCAAACTTGCAAACGGACATATCAACGCCAGAATAGAAAAACTTTCGATTCTCAAGGTTCGATGGTCATTTAAAAATAAAAATAGCTGAATAGAATCATGTTTAACAAGTTTTTGTTAATGAGCACTGGCGTCTGAATCGAGTTTCAAAACAAGTCGATCTGTCGGGGAACAGTCGCCGGGCCCATCAACGCACCACTAGTGGGCCGAGCGACTCGCATCGCATGACCTTGGACCGGGCATAGGGCACGTGGAAGTCCATCCGAACGATCCAGCGATTGTTACTTGTAGCCGGGCCTGCTCTCGACCTGGGGGTAGATGGATGCTAGAACTATAACCACAAGTGTTGTCGAGTTAGCCGGTAAATGATGAGAGCCTGAGTCAAGTGACTGTGTTAGACCGTCATGAACGTCGGGCTCGAGTGCAACGAAAGGGTAGTAAGTTTTCAGTCACTGGTACTCATAGTAAAATTGATTAGGGAAAGCTCAGAACGCCTGCACGGTTTGAAAGGTAACGCAAAAAGACCATACAGGCGAGCGAAAGAAAGATGCCGTGAAGCAGCATCGGGATGACGAATGCGTCTCAGACAAACTCGCCGGAAATTCGAGCGTATGAAAAGATTACGTGAGTCAACGGGAACTTGCTTGCATGCCGGCGGGCTTCCGAGGTTTCGCAACGCCGATTTTCGGAGAACTCATCTAGATTCCGGCAGAGTGCAACTCCTCCGTACTCCGACGTGTTCCGGGGAGTCCGGCGGACCGCCACGGACCTAGCAAGTGGGACCGTCCCTCTCTAGTATGCTAGTACATTTTCACCATCCTCACTGTAAGCATATTATCGCCCATCCGTCCCACCCGTTGCCCCCCATCCCTTCTACTATGACCATGACCCCCCTGGTGAACAACATGGATGTGTCGTCATCAGACCTACCCGACCATCACGCATCACTGATTCATACCACCATGATGACACTTATCGTGCACCCACACACGTAACTGCCATTGTCCCCAACTTGGTCCCACCAGGCCCACCCTCCGAATTCTCGCATCCAACGCCAAATCACCCAATACAAACTGATGCCTCGCATGGTGCGACTACCGAGATGCCATGAACATGTTGCTCGCGGGGGGAGTGATGATGATTGATGATGCTGACGTAGATGAGTCCCTCGCCTTCGAAGGGGGAGTTACACATCCAAGACATCAACAACCCGAAATGAAAAGGGAGAGGTGCTGCGACGCATGTTGGTTTTGTATGAGGCTGCACAGATATGGCCAACCGAACTCGCCACTCATTCTCTCCCACTCGGTGGTGATGCCAGCGAGAGAGTGAGTGATGCGGAGCTTGACGTCGCGTTCGCTGATCTGGGGGTACTGGTCTAGTGAAGTCTGTCTTGGGCGGTGAGGGAGACGACGAGTTTTCGGAGGTGGGGGTACCAGGGGGTGGCGAGATCCGAGCCGTTGTCAGCGTCGCGCTTGAAGCGGTTCATCTTAATCGCCAGCATGACAGGGTAAGGAAGGCGGCGGAGGAGAATGCGCACCACCGACGCCACACATGCGGACTTGCTTGGGCTCTTGCTGACAGTGAGCTCGTTGCTTGCTCAAATGGGTCTTGGACACTGCCGGCGCACTGCGCCAGAATCTCCAAATTCCAGAAAATTTGGATAGTAGGGGAAGTTCAAACATTTAACGTTCGTTTCAAAGTCTCGTTCCAAACAGATACAATACATAGCTTCTTTCCACTTCCAAGTTGGTATAAAGCAAAAGAAAAGGGTGAGGGGCAAGCCTGTGGCAGGCGCAGACGAAAACAAATGGCTCAAAACGATCTCAGGGAGATCTGTGGACGCAGAGTCGCCTGACTCGCGCTCGAGGGTCCTTCGACAGCTTTCCTGATGGAGAGCTCGAGAGTCTCTCGTACATCGGGATCAAGTTGGGAAGTCGCTTCCTTGAAGTTGACCGGGGATGAGGTTGCATACGTGAGTAGCTGTGTGACTGCACCCGAGTGCGCGCTAGAGGGTGGATTCTGGGAAGGACGGAGCAAGAGTGTGACAGTAGGTAATATGATGCTCAGAACGCGAGTCCCTGTGTCCGCAGTCGTCAGGTCAGAATAGTTCCACGCAATTCAAACTCTTACGTTGCTCTGCAGTCGTCAGTGCAATGATGGCGGAGAATGCCTTCCAAACCTCTTCGATCGACGCATTATTCGACTCCGAGAGCGAGCCATCATCCAATCGAGGCGAGATTCTGCCAACAAAGTGGATCAATCCAGGTAACAAAAATCGTGCACAAGTGCGGAGCAGATCATTGCTAGAGGCAGCGACCGTAATAGTCTTCGCGCAGTGAACAGCGACAATAGCAATCTGTGTTTTTGATTTCAGAAGACCACGAAGAGCGTTTGGCAATGGTAGCCTTACATCATCATTCTCCTCTAGCTTCTGTGAGATCACGAAACACAAATGTTCCACCACACCACGAGCAACTTTTACCCTTGGGGGCAGACTAGTCAAGATCAGAACGGCGGCCAGGAGGTTAGATTTGACTTTTTTAGACGAGATAAATCCTTCTCTCCCACTGTAGATATTTTTAGCACAGAGAAGAGTATAATTGCAACAGAACCAACCGCATTTCGTCAACATTGAGAAGACACGACGACAAAATGCCGTGTATAAGGCTATCATATCGATCGCGGGTCCTTGAGTGAGGGTCTACCGACACCAAGGACTTCAGTGCGGGCAAGGTTGGGGTTATCAAATCAATGTCCAGTGTTTCATCTTTTAACAGTTCTGACGAGGTTTTGAATTAGACAAGGCCGCCATAACGTCATCAAACAATCATACCCGCATAGAGCATACAACCCACGCCCCTTACATCCTCTCGGACGGTCGCTTCCGTACTTGATGCCACAAGTTGGAAAGTGGTCAAAGCACAGTTCACCATTTTGGCGAGTTCCTGAACTGACCCAGCTGGATGAGAATCCTCCATCAGCAGGCGAAGACAATCCATATACAAGTCACTCACAAATAGCTGGAGCACCTTGATTATGTCGGACATGGCGTAGAATGTATGCACAAATCTTCAAGCAATGAGCACGGACAGAGTTGGAAGACAAAGCTTCGTTACTACCAAGAAAGTGAGCATGGAAAGTCCAAACGCTATTCTCGACAACTTACGGCGCTATGACACTCTCAATACCGAGATGACCAAAATGCTTGGCGAACACTGTGATGACTTCTAACAGGTGCAAAAGAGTCGCCGCATTTTCTACCATCGCCATCCGATTGCACAAGCTGATGAATTCTTTGAAAACAGTGGGTTCTAGAAGCGCTTTCCCCGAATACACGGGATCAATCAGGCATTTAAGAGCCCTGAGCGACGCCGTTACTGTAGCATCGCGCAAATTAGAAATCGGGGATGATTGAGGGGAAGAAAGCGCCAAAGCCTCATAGATGAGACCAAAGATGACGAAGAATAGTGGGGCTGGTTCAGTGCGAGGAAGTCCGAGACCATTCGAAGAGGGTTGGGCTACAGTGGCGTTTCGGCCAAGAATAGCATTTGAAACATGCTCTCCACTGTGTTCCATAGCATTCGCAACTGCTTGGAGAATGGTAGCCCAGGCGTCAGAGTAATACTACGATCGCGTCAGATATCAGTACACAACAAAGTTGGACGACTTACTGGCAGTAAAACCACTTTTCCAAGGTTTACATACGAAGGGTCCACGGAAACAATAGACAAGTCATGAACAAACTCTGAATCTGCACGAATGATAGCATAGTCGCGTAAACACGCAATCCACTGCGAAGCGAGAACGTCTCTGTGAGGTTTGATGACATCGAGTAGGTAAGCCTGCTCTGCCGAAGCGATCTCCAATCGAGCCCATGCAGTAAGGATAGATACGGTCAATATGGCAGATGCATTTGGGCTGAGTTCTCCCAGGGTTCCCATTTTTAGATTACCAGAATCTAGACTCGGGTGTCAGGTCGTTCGAAGATGAGGGCATGATCTTGCCTACCGTCCACCTCTTTCAGGGGGCTTGTCAATTGCTTGAGGATACGGCCCATCCTAGTTACGTCCTTGACAACGCCACAACCCACGAATACGGCGCAAGCATCGACCCCAGACGACAAAATTTCAGGAGTGGAGTCGGGAGCGAATGCGGGGGTAAGGGCGGCGGTAATCGGAGCCTGATGTTGCTCAAGCAGCAGCGCTTCAGAATAATCTGGATCAGGTGCTTTGGAGAACATCTAGGTGACCATTAACAGGAAACAACTCGAAGGACATGCAAACTTACTTGTATAATGTCGCGCAGAACCACTAGACCTTCGAGGCGAATCTCTGTGACGTATGCTGCTGACGCAGTAAATGCCATCCTGATCAAATCCGGGATGCGAGAAACGAGAAGGCCTTGGATAGGGAGGCTCCGGTTACGCGCATACGGAATGTCAAAATGCTCCTGCCTTCCAGACTGATCGACGATGGTGCAAATCTCGTGCAAACAATGCAAAGCAAACAATTGGGTTCTCCACCGAGACATGGTGACGGATGACGACCGGTCTTGGTCAGAGTTGCTCTGAGACATCGCCACGTTCAGAGACTGACCCTCATCGTCAATATTTCCAGAGGTGTCGACCATCTTCTGCGTAGCATTGGTTCGCAGCATGATCCTTTGGCATAGATCGATCCAAGCGGAAGGATTGTGAATGGCAGTTTGAGCAAGCCAGCTTGATATAACGTTTCGAACACCTTCAATGCTAGGATCGCCATCCAACATGGCAAAGAGGTCTTCTACCAACCGATCACCACCAATCCTCGACACCAACAGTGCATCCTTCTGAACGAGCTGATACAGCGCATCAATCGCAGCGAGCCTGAGCTGGCGGCGACTAGAGCCAAGATACGTCCTAAAACGCCCGACGGTTTCCGGAATGTCTACGTGCTCCGGCGCAAACATGAGTAGATGCTGCGTGCATTTGATGGCCTCGACTAAAATAGTTTCATCTTCCTCTAGCGAGAACTCCTGAACCAGATCAAGAACAAGCGTTCTCGTACGCGTCGACTCTTGAACGTCGGGCCCCAAAATCGTGATGATAGCATCGATGATACGGCATACGACAGGGAAGGCTTGTAAATCGCCGCTGATGTTGGCGCTGTTGAGCGTTCCACCTTCGGCCTCATGGGCATCAGACATGTATATTTTTAGCAACATGCCAAGGGTACTCGCGACAAACGGCGCAAAAGTCAGGCTAGCCGCATTTATGACTCTTGCCAAGGCCGTCAGAGACCAGACATGAACGAGCGGATGTGGGTCGTTGCTCAATGACATAAGAATGTTCACCGTTGTCTTCAAAATCGGTGCAGCAGCAAGGCCTCCAACATGGTGATAGAGGGATGCAAAGGCCAGGGCGCAGCCGGCGCGACCCTGTGGGTCACGGTTGTTGACGATATGATCCACCAACACCTTTGCTTGACTGGACAAAAAAGCCGTTCCTGAGATGTTCGCCAAACGACCTATGGCATCGCTGCTGGCTTGTCGTAGAAGAGCATCCCCGTCCAGAAGCGCATCCTGCAGTTACGAACGTTCAGAACACGCAAATTTGGTAATATTGAATCACCTTTAACAACGAGGCCAGAGGGGCAGTAACCTGAGAGTGTCCGAGGGTTTCTTTTGCTTGGCGAGAGTGAGACTCCATCGCACAACGGAGGGCGCGGGCAATGGCCACGACACTATTAATAAGCACAGCCGCCTTTCGACCCGAGTTCTTGTCGAGTTTGGGGGATTTCACCAATTCGACGAGTTGGGTAACAGTCCGGGTCACCGTAGCCAAGTCTTGTGTGGGGAGTAATCGAGCGAACAATTCAATTGAGGCATCCACAGCAGCTGACGAGGAAGGTGGACAATCGAGATGAGTCCGATCATTACTGGCAGGGAGCGTCAGACACAATGAGAGCGTATCGTGCTCGCATGAACCAAGCACTGGTGTACGTAGCTAAGGAAAGTCAGAAAACTGGCATCCTTTAGGAACAAAGGCACGCACAAGCAAATCTGTAAGGTCCTCGATTTGTTCTTGCATAGATTTACTAGTCTCCAATCCCTTGGAGAGAGCCTCGACTTCGTCGTACAAGATGTCCATCGTAGTCACACCATGCCCAAATCCGTCGGCTGCCTGCCAAACAGTGGTGAAGGTGCCAGAAGAGGACGCAATGGAGGCTTGGATTGCAGAAACACCATCGCCCTCCGGTCCCGCAAAGACGGCCATGGTGGACTGAAGCAGACTAGACTGAACAGAATCAGTCAATGTCGACGACCCCAACGCAGTAAAGCACTGGAACACTCTCCAACGAAGCAAGTTCTCCCTCATGCGAAGAGATGGACTTTGCAGGCCAGAAGATGGATCCTCCGATGGCTGAGATGCAAATGCCGCAGTAAATGCGAGAGCGTTGCTTAACAAGGTGGAAATCCGTCGAGAAACATCCAGGGTCACCAGAGGGGCATTATGAAGGAGGAAACATAGGATGGCGCCGAGTGCACTCTCTCGAACATGCAGCAGAAACTCCCATTCAGTAACGCTGCGGCCGGGAACACTGTCTTTGCTCGTTGGCTTTGGTAGTGCATTGCGCCAGAGGACCAAGAGCTGAGGTAGATGTGACCGAACGAAATTGGGCCCGAGCAACATCAGCGAGGCGATCAGTATCCACGCAACTTCTACTTCGACCCCTGCCATCTGGACATCGTGCTCACTCGCACGCTTGAGAAGGTTTGTGGCTGTGTCGAGGACGTTGGACGCGATGTCGAAGGAAACATACAAAGGACGATGCGGAATTATTGCGACCAAACCCGCTAAGCCGTAGGCATGTCCCAGAGTACGTCGATCAATGTCAGAAGGTGCCGCCGGGGATTGTAACGACTCTATATCACGGTGCAATGCATCTGAGATCGAGAGTATGACCTTGGGCAAACGCAAGGGGGTCGAGAAACAGAAACACTTGAGAGTCCAACTTGCGTTTACGCGAACCCCGTGACTAGGGTGAGTCAAGAGATTCAACAACGGCTCCGATATGGCGTCCTAGACAGGTCGTTCACAGTGAGCTAGGCCTCCAACAATCATAGATCGCAATCACCTGAACAGGAGGCGGAGCATTTCCAAGTTGTTGCAACAACTCCGCAATCTCTTCAAGAACGATCGCCAAGACAGTGGGACTCGGAGCTATTTGTCCAGGCATGAGAGCCGGCCACCGCTTCGCATAGGAAGATGAAAGCTCTTGGATCGCGGAAATCTGACCTTGCTCGCTCAGCATTCTAGTCGCGATGAGGTCCCTGAGCAAAGCTCCAACCAGCTTTCGGATAAACAGTTTATCGTATGCCGCAGAATTATTTTTTGGACTCGAGACGACTTCAGCCATGAGGTGATTGACAATGAGGCCGTAATTGCTCTCCGCAAAGGTTGGGCCTAGCCTCGTGAGCAGCGCGACGTAGAAATCAAAGATACCCGCACGTGCTTTTCGTGATAGTTGTGGTTTGTTGAAATGCGTAGATAACTGTAATAACATCTCGCCAGGAGTGAGGAGAGGCTTCATACTCTCGGTAACAGTAATATTTGTCTCGTCGTTGTCTTCTTGTTCCTTCTTCCCCTTCTGTGGGGGATCTGGCGCAGCGGTAACCCGGAGGGCTTGCGTTGCCGCTAGCATGTGACCGACTAGTTGAGCAAGGGACTGTCTCGTCAACCGATCACTGCCATCCAGACTCTTTACGCAGATTCCAACCACAGAGTCGACATCCGCAAGTGTTACTGATTCTTCTGGAGAAAAAATGGCAATGAGGACCTTGAGGAGATATCAGGACAAAATCAAGGAAAGGAAAGGATGGTGTTTCACCCCAGCGGCGGCTCGTTGAACAGGAAGAACCTTGTCAGTCAGCCCATTCCTCATGTTCTTGAAAATATCTTTAGCGAGAGAATCCGACAAGGCTTTCTTCGCCGAGCTCAACGCCTTGCGAAGCATGATTAGAGCATGACAACGCATTTGAGGAGACTGGTCGTCATGCATCAGAGTTCAAGATCGAATTCTTATTAGTTTCACCTACACTGGAGGACCTGAACGTCTTCACAGAGATGGTGGCGATTTCAGCCAAGAATGACATGAACTGCAAAGATGATCAAATTAAAGTTTCAACAACGAAAACAGAGGTGATAGACGTGCCTGAGAACCAAAGGTGGACATGAGTTCACCGATTGTCCAAAAAGCTGCTCTAAAACCCTTTGCTAAGAATCCAACCTGACATCCTGGGTTGGAAACTTACATCCGATTGGAGTTCTTATCCGTTTTCATATCTCCTGCGGTCTTCAGTAGAGTTCGGAGGGTGTCAAATAAAGTCTTTGAGTCGCCTCGAGTATACTGGACGATAAAACATCGCGCTGCCAGGCTACGCAGTCCACGACCAGGTAGTGGGTAGCTGTCATGACCGCATATAATCTTGAACAAGCTTTCTTCGACCGACGTTTGCGTGGATTTTAGGTGATCCTAGAAAGTGATGAGACCATCTATACACGCGGAAACCATCAGGCCTACGACGGCAGCCTCTCTGAGACTCTTCTCCAGAGCCGCGAGCCATTGAAATAAATAAATCTGGCCGTTGTCACCAGCCAATTGGGTCTGGAAGTTCGTAAATGTCTAAACCATCAATGTGCAGAAGAGTGAAGATTGAATCAACCCACTTCGTCAAACGGTTCTACGACAACCTCCGAAGCCATTCCGAGATGAGTGCATGCAACAAATGATGAATGGTGGCTGTGAACTAGAATTGTGGCTTGCCTTGCCTGGAAAGTTACATAAAGTGGTAGTCTTGGTAAATCAAAGTGTTACACAATAGAACATGGCTACTCTGCTTTGATCCGCTCTCGAGTGATCAACCCCTTCCCTTCCGTTATCCACCACAGCCCAACACACACAAGACCCAATCCACCTCCCAATGCAACGTGAGTAAGTACCGGTGTGGACATTAATGCTCTGCGTCCCAATAGTTGCACTTTCGCGACGAGATCCTGTCTGGCTTCGTTATAAGAGATGACCAAAAAGGAAAGTACAACCACAGCAGAGAACTTCCACCCCGGAATCACGCTTGCAAGCCTGAATGGGTGGGATTTCATCCTCTTCCCAAAGTATACCGCTATGAAACTCGCGGTGTACCATATGCGGGCGGTAAGGTTAGCGATATTGGCGTACACGAGCGATGTGTCGGCAAATCCAAGGTTGTATAATGCAGTGGCAGACAAAATATAGATTATCGAGAAAGCGAGCATCCATCTATAGTGCGTGAGAACCACACAATCTACGAAGACAAATGACTGACCGACTCTGTGTGCGCAGGTCTCGAGGAGTTGCGATACTAGAATAAAAGGCTTCCAGACCCCCATTAAGGGCAAGAACTGGTATATAGTATATCCATGCAGAGAGCACTTTAGGTGCACTCGTGGATATATACTGTCCCGGCAGTAGGAGTTGCAAGACGATCGGAAGGTATGAAGAACCAAAGGTTACGACAAGCATCGAGAAGGCAATTTGAACTGAAACCAAGGAGACAACCGCGCTGGATGCTTGGTCGAGTGCTGCCAAGTTACCCGGGGTCCCGGCCGCAGAAGGACTCTTTTCAGACGTGTCCGATAAAACTTTGGAGAAGTAGACTCGACACATCTCCTCGATTGGCTGAAAGACTATACGTGCAATCAAAGAACCTAGATCGAGAATGAGAAGTCAACGCCTTTTGTAATTACTCGACACACCATAATTAACGGCAATTGCGTAACCTCCTTGATCTTGAAGAGGACTCCAATACGAGACAAGGAATTTGTCACCTTCGGTGAGAAAGTGCTTCACCACCGACTGAGATGTCATCGTTATCGAGAGCTGCAGTGCATCAGGGTCAAAGAATTTGACGATTAATCGAGTCCAGAAACTCTGGGTGTCCGTTCTGGGTTCGAAGTCAGAAAGAAAAGCTAGAAGGGCAAGTGACACACTTGGAAGTTTGCTGCTGCGTGGGCAGAGTGGTCGGCCAAAGGCTCGATTCGGGGAATTGCGACCTGTACACCACAAATACAGTTGCACTGTAGGCCAACTGGCCGAAAGCAAATGCCACTAAAGCTAACCCGCCTGGTTGTCGAAATTTGCTGTCGTACAACAATACTAGGTAGGTCGTGATCGTTTTTAAAATTATTCCAAGCCCTTCCGCTTTCACTCGTACATCTGTGCACACTTGACCCATAGCACTGCATAAGTTAGATATATCCGTAGTATGATTCAGAAAAAATACCCTACCGATTATGCATGGGTTCGTTCAACAATTCGCCAAGGGAAGCCGTAGCATAAATGAACAAAGCAAAGTAAAAGAGAGGTTGGTTTGTGGTAGCTTCGCTGGTAGAGAGTACATAAAGCGTGAGGGTGATGAGTGTAGTCGGTAGGCCGAGAAAGAAGGGTATCGTTGCCAAATTGGAACACTGTGCGACCGATATGGATGTGGAGGGTTTGTTCCCATTGATTTGGTGGGGCCAGAGGCGAAGGAGGCTATTCCTGATACCCTCGCGACTGAGGAACAGGACAGTGCTCACGATGAGCTCGAATTGGATAGCTACGGTGCCATAGGCCTGGGGGGAGGCAAGGCGGACAAGGGCTTGATTGAGGACAAAGGTAACCAGCCGAGACACGAGTTGAAGGCCAATCAGAGACCTCAGTGAGCCTAGTGACTGTGTCAACAGTCGATTATCATCACTACTCGGTTCGGAAGGCATAGTTGTTTGGCCGTGTTGTTGGGATTCAAGTTCGGACCAGCCTGAACTCCGAGTCAAAGTTATCGATTGCCAGTTCTCCATCGTATCATAACTGCTACTGCTCAAATGGGTTTGGGGCGTTCATAATGTGTTGTCCTCGTGGAGAAGCTGATGTCTTCCTAGATATGATGCGCACACGTCAGCTTCATCAATCCGCCGATAACCGTATCTCCAGCTGTGATCCGCTCCAAATCTCATTCCACATTTGTAAACTTCAAGGCATCGATAAAGATCGACCATTCCTGAAGGAATGTGACATTCTCCGGGACCTTGAAAGTTATGAACCGGTAAGTGCTGTCGGTAAGTTATTTGTCACTTGCCAACTGGGGGCTCGAGGATGCGTCGGTGGCTTACTCGGCCGCCATTAACAGTCGCGAGCTCAGTCCATAGGTGCAAGGCGTCATGGAACAGTGGCCTGTTCTAATACCCGCAGATCCGAGCCGTTGTCATCGCCATTCTGTCTTGTATTACCACGACCGAGGTACGGCGATGATCTACCGACTACAAACTGGGAAGCTTCACACCACAGCTTTAAGTTGGCCCTTAATCACCGCCCTCACATATATCTGGATCATGAATGTCACCAGACTGCTCATGTGACCACCCTCAATCGCCACCGTGATCAAACATCCGGAAGAACAGGATTGCATGCCCACTGCAGGGAGTAAGTTCAGGGATAATGAATACTGATGTTGCTATCGCCTCCCACAGTGCCTCGGATCGCTGCGGACAAATGCCGGCCTCCTCTCCTTGTGTTATAATTGCCTTCTGTGCCTCGGATCACAAAACAAATCCACGAGGTGGGAAAACCAAAAATGCAGGTTCGTTGTGAAATGAAGAATTTGACCGTTTGGTAAACATCAAGGGGTTCCAAATCGAACTCCTCGGAGCGCGTTAAAGCATCGCAATACCCGACGGAATGGATGACCGCAAAGGTAGAGACTCGTCGACCCTCCGTTTTTTTGTGCTCTGGGCGCCTCGGTGAATGATAGATTTCGCGGCCTTATCTCCTCGCTGCTGAGAACTGGGCGATAATAATAAAAATAGTTGTGCGATGCGTTCACGCAGGGTCTTGTGACAGCGCGAATATAATGAAACCGAGATGTCTGGAGCGGGTCACTGTCAGGTAACCGACTCAGAAAAGGCAAGTCAATACCGCTGGCGGTCTAGGCTCATTGACAGGATGGCTCCCATGGCTACGCCGCGAGCGCTCCGCGCGCCGCTCGGAGTGACACCCGTCGGTACTTTAGTAGTGTTTCACACTCTCAAGCAAGAGTATACGAGGAATCTGAGTATCAAGAGGACGGCGGTGCAGGGTCCTAGCAACGCCGCTGAGCGGTACGAAAGCAGCGACCCTCCGTTTCGCAGCAGCGATATTTTTCTCGTCGTTGGTTCCCTCGATCGAGATCCGGAACATCGGGCCAAGCTGAAAATGATGCGGGGTTGGGGCTTACGGACTGCATTTTTGGCAGGCTACATCGTCATCGATGTCAATGTCCGTCGGGGACGGGCTACAACATGAAACAAGGCAACAGCGTCTGCATTCAAACCATGAACCTGGGCCGGCAGTAGGTATCGACAGTGCTATAGTAATACAATATACACGAGCATGGAGTGGGTCATGGGAGAGGATCATCATTCAGCGTACAATGTATACACAGCTGAAAAAAGAAGGCATACAAAGTAGTACGATCAACGAAGAAGAAAGTGAAATAAGCAAGAAAACGACGAGATGAGAGTATAATTTGGACTGTGGCATCTCATCTAGTTCTCATCCCCGTGACCATGATCATTCCTACCACCCTCGTGGGACCCCCCGGCAGAAGGTGGCTTGCCGTAGAGCTGGGTAAACGACGCGTACTGGGGGGTAGCCATCGCTATCTGGCCATCGGGACGATGGGGATGGACCATGTAGGGACCGTACGGCTGGGGAGCGTACGGGAGAAACGTGGCCGGATAGAATTGCGGTGGCTGCGCGTACCCCTGCTGATCACCGTCCTGAGGATGGCCGTTGTGGTTCGGCGGAGGGACGGGTGTGATATAGAACTGGGGGTAGTAGGCAGGGGCCTCACCCGGCTTTGGAGTGGGTGGGGCGGGGAACTGCCCATAAAATCCCGCCGCATAACCTACTGGGGCAGCCATGTAGGGGGGCATAGGCGGGGACGCGGAGGGCGGGGGCAAGCCTGGAGGAATAGGCAAGCTCTGCTGCTCTGGCGCGTCGGTAATGTCGACACTGGTGCCTGCGTGACCTCAATCAAAGTCAGAAAGGCAAGAAAGGGAGAGGAGAAGAAAGTGGATGGGGAGGCGGCGTAGAGGGAAAGGAATGTGGCGAGAAAGACGAAGGCACACCTTTTCCATCGCGCTTCTTGTAGGGGCCACGTTTCACACCCTTTTTCCTCTCCTTTCGCTGAGAGTCGACGCACTCTTCAGCGATGCCGTACTTGACGCAGCGGAGACAGGGACGGGCGTCGTCACATTTCTTGCAGGCTTTTTGACAATTTGTGCATGCATTCTTGACTTGCCTGCGCTTTGAACGGAGGGGCTGGGGAGGAACGAGACCGGGTGGGAAAGGGTACATGTGCATGGGCATGCTGGAGTAACCACCGACGGGATGGACTGTCATTTGAGGCTGGGGGTCGGTGGATTGAGAATCCGCGAGGTCGTCGCCGTCGGGCGTCTGATGGCGCTCGACAGAAGACATTTGTGGGGGAGATGGGGGGAGATTTGTGGTGGGGGTGAGCGGGAGTGGTGGGTGAGGGAGGAGATGGGGGACGATGGAGAGAAAAGGGGGGAGTGTAGAAGAAGAGGATGGTGAAAGATGCGAGAGGTGACGATTTGTATACGATTTCGGTCAAGATTAGAGACGGTCAGGGCTCGGACACGCGTTTGACAAACTTGGCGTCCGCGTTCTGTGTTTGGGTTCACGTGGTGGAGCCGAAGAGGCGATATTTGTACGGCCACACCGACGGTGGTACGGCGGGGCGGCGAAGGGCAGCTGAGGGGGGCAGACATTGTCAACTGGGCACGACTGAGTGCGCTGGTCAGACGTACAGCGCAAGGAGGGTGAACGACGGGACGTCGCTGAGCTCGGCGGACTGTCGGTTGTACAGACTGGATGCAGGTGAGAAAGCGGAGCGATCAACGCACTCCGCTGAGTTCAGATCTCCAGCCGTTCGACTACACTTTTTATACTCCAACACCGTCGTGATTTTACATCATACACCGCTGTAGTTATAACGTATTCCAACTGTATTGCACCGTGCACGGCGACTTCAAAGTGCGCAGAAAGAACATGTGACACAGTGGCGGAGACAAACACGAGTCAACAAAAACCTGCCGAGTTTCTCTGCCCACGCCTCTTGCTCGTCGTCGCCAACGACGACCAGCGCTCACCATTCTTTTTTCTTCTCTAGAATGTCTGTAGCGCACGACAATCCGTCCCCGCCCCCCTCCGATGCCCCCTTTCTGACATCCACGACACCCTCTCTTGATGTCCACCAACGTCAGTTCCGCGTCCACGTCACGCAGCCGCCCCCTTCCAGCGACTCGTTGCAGGTCGACGCAGACCTGTCGCGCCCAGCCTCCTCCACCTCGTCTCTCGATCCCTACTACTTTGGCGTCCAGTCCCCATCAGACTCTCCACCCGAACAATTTCGAGACCCTGCCCAGACGAGTACCACCCCAGAGACACGCCTCCCCAACTCCGCCTCGCCCCTCACTCCCGTTCGGGATCCCGCCAACATCGACCGAAATGGCCTCGTTGGTGTCGGCGAACTCACCACTCCCCGCTGGGGCAAACTCATTCGACGCCCGAGTGACGATGATGATAATGCTCTCAACGTTCTCCAGGAAGAAGACAGCAACGAGGTTGCAGTATCCAGCGTCGAACACGACGGTCCAGATAGCCCTTGGACAATCGAAGCGGTCGATGGCGAATTGGATGATCAGGATCAGGTTGGCATTCTTCTACTCTCTTCATTCGGCATTTCCTCACACTCCTTCCTCCAGCACGACGTCAAACCGTTGGCACGCACAATCCGTTCTCGACGTTCAGTCGCGGATGAAAGCGGCGGAGAAGAAATTCTCTACCCTCGTCAACCTCATGGTTCCGACCTCTTACACCCGTTTGACCGTGCAAAACCATCATCATCTCCCGAACCTCCTTCTCCCATTGTTCCACCCCTCCCCACCGAACAATCCCTCCTGAGCGACGTGTCTTCTTCCCCCCCAAGCTCTTTCGCTCCACTCACCCCTCTTCGTAAAGCAAAGAAACGCTCATCTGACGAGTTTGAGATGGACCACTCGGGCCTCTTGGTTTCAAAACGTTCTGGTCTTTCTACTTCCAAAGACCGCGCTCAGCTACCCTCCAAAGAAGACAAGTCTGCTTCCCGTAAGCATCGTAGCACCGCGTCAACGGCATCAACTAGTAACTCTCGAGATAAAGCACGAGATCGTCGCAGGGAGAGCTCGTCCGCTAGCGCGTCAGCGAAATCTAATTCTGTGGTACCGTCTTCTGAATCAACACCGATTGCAATCCCTTCCCGCGTCGATCGTGAACGGAACACGCATGCACGTCAACTTTCTGCTGGGGACTCGTCCTCCGGTCCTGATCCTGCTTCCGTGGCTCATCCTCGTCGTGTCCACACCACTGACTTTTCGCACTTACCTCCTTCCCCTTCGACGACATCTATCCACCAGTTCCTCAAGCACGCCAGCGGTACCACCCCACCCCATCGTCCCTCTTCTTCCTCGAACAAGGAGTCTTCTCATAGCCATGCTTCACCCAACGTTGCCCACTCTCTCCTCCGCGGGACTCAAGAAGGCTGGTCAAGCATGGATGATGATGCCCATGCGGAAGCCCTCCGCAAGTTGGATGGTTTGTCTGGTAAAACGGCCCGTGCGCGCGCAAGCGTGAGTAGTTTGAATCGGGCGAGCTTGAGTCGACCTGGGTCACCGGGGAGCGCTACCGGGCGGTCTGGTGTTCACTGGGAGGCTGTCAGTAATGAGGGTGGAAAGATCAGCCGAAGAGGTAGCACCAAGGAAAAAGAGAGAAAGGAGGAGTCTCGTCAGCCGACGTCAGGGCTTGGTATATCTGGCTCTTCTGGAGATGTTGTTACCCAGGACGTTCACGAAGCACGAATAGGCTCAATCACGAGTGGCGATGAGCATCACAGTTCCTCGGGTCCTGAAAAACCTTCCAAAAAGCATACGTCAATCGGTGCACGCCTTAGTTTCACTCCCAAACGCGGATCTGCCTCCTCTACTACTTATACAAGCACCCCAACAAGTTCGCGGGATTCGGCTTCTCTATCTACTGCTACCAGTGTGACCTCTG
The DNA here is from genome assembly GCA_038089615.1 of Aureoboletus auriporus. Lineage (NCBI taxonomy): Eukaryota > Fungi > Basidiomycota > Agaricomycetes > Boletales > Boletaceae > Aureoboletus > Aureoboletus auriporus. Next base: position 100,923 of record JBBPLF010000035.1, read on the forward strand.
TATCTGCCCCTTCCGGTTCAGGCAGGCATTCTACAGGTGTTGGAAAGGGAAGGCGTAACAGTGCGGGTAGTGACATTTCCAGTGTTTACTCTGGTGGCGACGCTGCGCTATACAAAGATCGTACTGGATCCCTTGCCGCCAGTGCCGAGGCTCTGGAAGAGGATCGTGTTCCCCCCGTTCCTCCATTGCCAAAGGACTTGTCGAATTATCGCTCCCCTCCTCACTCTTCGCACGGCATTACCTTTCCCCCTTCTGGAGTGGATGACAATGAGGTTGATCGCACGGTTTCTGTTGAGGTTCCCTTGGTCTCGAAACCTTTGACCTACCCTCACGTTTTTCATCACGATCCTGTGAATCAAGGGAGTCAGTCCGCTCCCGAGTCTGCACCACCTATCACCAAAACTCCTTCGAAGAAATGGAGCTTCTCTAACGCACTCAACATCAAGTTGACGAGCTCGCCTTCTCTCTCCTCGCTGAAAGACAAGACGGCTAATTTTCCGTTGAGTCCACGTTCAATGCAAAGCTTCAGCCAGCAGCTGCGCAAATCCACGTCGAGAGAGAACGCCCTCTCACCTCCTGACGTTCCAAGCGCATCTTGGTCACCCGTCCAGCCTGATGCAATGATATCTGCGGCGTCCCTCGCATCCCTTTCCTCCATGGGATCCACCCGTGGTGCGAAGTCGCCCGCTATTCTCTCCGCCAAGACACCCGATCGCGAAAGGGGATTCCCTAGCCGTCCTGGAACTGGCTCTAGTGGTAGTAATAATACGACTGGATTGTCAGCTCCGCACAACGCACCCCTTAGCCCAGCTTCGTCTATACGGAAACATCAATCCAAACGTCTCACACCCTCCTCAATTCCGTTCTTCCGGCGATCCTCTTCACAGAGCATGCAGATTCCTCCTACAAATGCCATACCCACGTCAATTTCACCCACCATTCCACCGGCTCCCGCTACTACACAGAATAGTCAGAGGATACGTAGTTCCCCTGTCAAGGACTCGTCCAGGACCGCACCCACTACTCCAGGCTCGCATAAGAAATCTTCCGTGCTCAGTTTGGGATTGCCATCGCTCCTCAAGTCCAGTTCGAGAAGGAGTCTACATGGTGATAAGAGCGATACTGCAACAGGCAAAGAGACCAGGGAGAGCTTACGATCGCGCGACACAGAGAAGGAGAAGAGCAAACAAGATCCAAAAGATCGCAGCGAGAGCAGGATATCTGTCCTCATGGGTCGTAAGCGGGGCAAGGTAAGGGGAAATGTAGTCATCGTGGAGAAGTACTAATAGCGTCGCTAAGACGTTGTCATCCACAGACGCGAAGAAGACCAGTGCCAATGTGACGTTACCACCCATGCAGATGACCGCACTTCCCGCCACGACTGCGCAACGTGTCGCCAATCTAAAGACGAATAACAATTCGATTTCCACACCCGCATCTGCCACCTCTATCACTCGAACTGGATCATCTTCTCGCGTCACTTCACAGACTGTCAGCTCGATGCAGAAGCAGTCTGATGCTTCTCTCCGTAGCAGGAACCAGCTACCCACGATCGCAGGTTCACCTTCGGTTGGAACCACTGGGTACAGTGCATCAAAGGATGCGAAAGATGGCCCACCCTCGGCTCTGTTGAACTCCTTGTCCTCTCTACCCAAAGAAACTCCCACTAAAATACCACGCATTTCGAGTCGTACGTCCGCCGGTGGCTCTCCAGGCTTGTTGAACTCGGCGCAAAGCACCCTTGTCGGTCGGCGCATTAGTCTTAACGTCACTGCACCTTCTACCGATCCCTCACCAACACCCGGTGAAGCAACCACCAACGAATTCGGCGTGTTGGACAACACAGAACCTCAAGGTGGTCAGGCGGTAGAGACCCACGCCCGACGTCAATCAATACGTGTTTCTCCCACGGCGGGCTCGAGAGCGCCTCGCCAGCCTTCTGGTCCCCCGTCTGCAGGCGGGATCCCTCGTAAATCTAATCGTGATTCAGTCTCGTTCAGTGCATTACGCAAAGCCTCTACTGGTTCTATGGCTTCGACAGCATCCGTAGCGCAGCCAAGTGAATCATCGCATACTCACCACCGCTTCTCCGCCCTTTCGCCTTCAAAGAGTCTTAAGCTTTTGAGCCCGAAGATTTCCCTCCCAACTTCGCGTACTTCAAATAGCAATAGTAACATGGCGAGTTCAAGTGTCCATCGCGTTCAAGCTGGGACCCCCTCATCCAGCCGGCAATCCTTGTCTACGCCTTCACCCGTCCCAAGCACGGTGGATGAGGAGGAGCTACTTGGGGATGAGGAAATGCTCCAGTATATCCGACGCCAGCAGGCCAAGAAAATGGCTGCGGGCGCAACGCAAGAAGAGTTGGACGAATTGCTCAAATTCCCGGAGCCAATACCTCCCAGTCCAGGACTTTCGCCTGAAGGTATGGCATCAATGCTTATAGAGATATATCAACTCACTGACATATCGTAGTACTGTTGAAAGGCTCTCAGGCGCAATTCCTATCACCCTACGAGCGCAAAGAGTGTCTTAACTACCCTCAGGTGTACTGTGTCGGTGCAGGCAGTCAGAAGAAACAGGCTCATCCAGATTTCTCGTCCAACAACTTTGGTTACGACGACGAGCGTGGCGACTACCTTGTTATCAACAACGATCATCTTGCTTACCGCTATGAAATTGTGGATACGCTTGGCAAGGGTTCGTTCGGCCAAGTCCTGAATTGCAGGGACCATCAGACTGGTGAGTCTGTTGCAATCAAGATTATTCGCAACAAGAAGAGGTTCCATCACCAAGCATTGGTTGAGATCAAGATTCTGGATAACCTTCGCAAATGGGTATGTACCATGTAATATTAAGCACTCGTACCTCCTTGAACCACGTTTTTCAGGACCACGAAGAGAAGCATCATGTCATCAAGATGACCGAGCATTTCTACTTCCGGAATCATTTATGTATTGCGATGGAATTGCTCAGTATCAATTTGTATGAGTTGATCAAGGCCAATGGCTTCGCCGGCTTCACGACTACATTGATTCGGAGATTCACAAGCCAAATGATTATGTCCTTGTGCTTGATGCGCCACCACAGGATCGTCCACTGCGATTTGAAACCAGAGGTGTGTATCAATATTCCCGTGTGACTCTCGTCTGACAAGACATGTAGAACGTCCTCTTGAAGCACCCGGCTAAGAGCGCCATAAAAGTAATAGACTTTGGCAGTAGCTGCTTTGAACACGAAAAGAGTGCGTGGTTCTTGATTGCTTAACCTCGTCTCTGATCTTTCGTATAGTCTACACGTACATTCAAAGTCGTTTCTACCGCTCTCCTGAGGTCATCCTTGGCATGAATTATCACATGGCCATTGACATGTGGAGTCTGGGTTGCATTCTTGCTGAGCTGTACACTGGCTTCCCTATCTTCCCGGGTGAAAACGAACAAGAGCAGTTGTCCTGTATCATGGAGGTCCTTGGCCCTCCAGACAAGGATTTTGTCAACCGGAGTTCGCGCAAGCGGCTCTTTTTTGGTATGTTATGTAATCGATAACTTGGCCGAGGCTTCATTCACGTCTGTCTAGATAACAATGGCGCCCCACGGCCAGTGGTAAACTCCAAAGGTCGCAGAAGGAGACCGGGGACCAAGTCTCTTGCACAGGTTCTCCGATGCCAGGATGAGGATTTCGTGGATTTCATAGCACGTTGTTTGGTTTGGGATCCCGAGCGACGATTGAAACCCCAAGCGGCTTTACAACACGCTTTCCTCAAGGCTGGTCGTCGTTCCAAAGTCACCAGTCCTTCGCCCTCCACAGCGAAAGCTCTATTGTCATCGTCGAGTCTGACGAATTCCCGAGTTTCCAAGGTCACCGAGACCCCGAAGAAGTCACAGATTAGTGCGCCGACTCCCTTGACCGCTCGAACTACCCGCACCCTTGCGAACGGGGTCACTTCCACTCCCTCCCACGCGACCTCGATGGGCCCAAGCTCCCGCACATATCGGTCCTCTCAATCACACGGACTCTCGTCTCAATACTCCAGCCGCACGCTCGGGTTAGCAGTGAGTCGTCCATCATCATCGGAACAACCTTTTGGACAAGAGCTTATGGGATGGCTTCAGACGACAGCCACTAAATAAGTTGGTCCGTGTGGTCTGAATTAATTGTTTTCCGCACTTTCCCTATTGTCGTCTTTTTTGTTTTTATTCATCGTCTCGGGGCGCTTCAACTAGTTGCTAGAGTCCTCGCTTAAAACAACGAGCTGGCCTTGACTTTTTCTCAGGAATACCCCTGGTCCGTTGTACTTTACCCCACTTGTTCTTTGCATAGTTTCCCGTCGGGATCCCGCACGTTATCATAATGCTCGCATCGCTCAATTGACTGTCTATTTCTGTGCATCGTGGAATAACAAACCTTGATCGCCACGCCTTACGCCAAGTTTCAAACCCGTGGCATGTGTTCAACAAAACATTTGTGGCTGAAACGAAGCAGTGAACATAACATCTTGTTGAAAGAGTTTAATAAATTACATTCTAACGTGACTCAGTGAAAATGTGCGGGAGCGTCAGAAGCGGGAAAAAACCTTCAGTGGTGGATATCCCTCATGAGAGAGTGAGCTTTTTCACCTGAGCACTCAGCGCCATGAATCATTTGGGGCGAACAATGATGTATCTGGTTTCAATTCTAACTTGTCCCTCGCCTTTTGCTGAATCAAATCACGATAAGGGCGTCTGTCATGGGGTGTACAGAAATATCGTGACCTCGTCGGCCTTTCGACAGAGGAGCAAATATCCAGAAAAAAATCGGCCATGACTTTGAGTGAAGGGCCTTCACAAAGCTCACATGATCGAATTCCTCGGTGACCCCACCAGGGTCCCATCGCAGAAAGCGTGCATGGGTGTTCATGGAGAATGAGAACTGGCGGAACTGTTCGGGATACTGAGCGACCGCATATGCTACCCTCGCGTCAACGCTGTGGACTTTGAGTCCACCTCGAAAACGGGAGTGTCGTTCGTGTTCTGGTTTGCAGGAGCCTGAGGGTCCGCGAACGGGACCTCGTTGTGTCCAAGATAGCTCTTGTTTTTGTAAGTTGAGATTAAATAGGAACGGGAGACAACGGATTTCAGCTGGCGACCTGTGAGCAGTGGGCAGGGGTCCCGATTGCCAATGGGAACTGGGCCAAGTAATTGCCCGCATATTTCTGGCTCGAGATGTCGCTCCGAATACCAGCGGGTGGTCCTTTTGAAACCGATAGTTTCCCTTGGGATAGATTTGAACGTGCTGGTTAAATTTTGGCGTGATGTTACGCCCTCCTTGGTCGCAGGTGCCAGTAAAACTTTGAACGATGAACAAAATAAGGGGGTAATACCGATACCGATACCGAGTGATCAATCGATGTGCTTAATGCTCATTGGACCGACCGACTACCACAAGCTGCCGAAGCGTTCCGTTACAAATCCATCGTTAGCGACGCTCTTTCGTTTCCCTGTGCCTACGCTCATAATCGACAAGGACTGTCAATGTGTACAGAAAAATGAGGGTGACCCAGGTACGTCCTTTACATTCGGGGCATGTTGAGAATACTAACCCTTGTCACTTTGCAGAGCGCCTCGTGCACGGCCCTCTGACGACCCTCGGCCTCATGCTGCTCGAAGTGTTGCAATTCTATAAACCTGGCTTGCAACTACACACATTTGAATATTGTGCTCGCAACTCGGTCATTGTCATTCTACCCACAGAGGGCTAAAGCGCTGACGGACGAGAAAGTTGGAATTACCGGCAGTGTCACGTACGTTCTCACCGCAATATCAACATACGTTTGCAGAAATTCCCGCACGCCGATATGCAGCCCTGCAACATTCTCTACGCCAAAGCAGATCTATGAGCGAGTTGTGGCAAAAACCCAGCCAAATGCACGGACATACCTTGTCCAAGTGGAATCCTGTTTGTCAAACACGGTCCTCAGAGTGTTCGTTTCTGAACACACGTTCTTTTTCATGACGTTCAAGCTCCTCAGACTTTCAGTACCGCCGCACCCCTCTTCCAAAACGCGACCAGATCCCCATTATTCAAATGATTAAGACACCGCTCAAACCAAACGACGTCGAAGCATCCCGAGTTGACGTCACCCTCGGTGGGGATAAACCCCGGCCACTCCAATTCCACCGGTCCAGCCGGATCGGAATCTTGAAGCCTAAACAATGACACTACCTTGATGCCATCCAGAATCCCACTCCTCCAGACACGTTGCTCTCGTTGCTCGTAGATGAGTCCCCTGATACCGTCTATCTGCTCATTGATAAACGACAGTACAGGTTCAAGGACAAGTACCACGACGGCTCATTTGAACTTAAAATAGAATGTCACGCGTCCGATCCCCGTATCAGAAGGCATCGTCAAGCTTACGGCTTGTTTGCACACATTCTCGCGCCCGAAACCAGTGTGGATAGGATTTCTGATCGTTTCTTTACCTAGATAAGGAGCTCGGTTCCCACGATTAGCATCCAATATAAGCACTGCGCCTATGGCCTTCTCTCTTGTGTCGCCTTGCTAACCATGGCTACTGCCGGAGAGAGACCAGGACAGATACTTCCGCAGTTTCGTGCACTGGTCATTGGTCGGGCAAATGCTGGGAAGACGACCATCCTGAGACGCATTGCGCAATCCGCAGATGGCAATGTAGGGTTCTCTTCTGCTCATTTGTCTCAGCGTCTTTACTCAACCTTGAACCAGGTCGACTCCTCCTCAGGGGTGTGTACGTCAACCAACCTATCTATCCAATCTAATGATTGTCCAGCGCGGCGAGCACGACATTGAGAATGAGTTGATTTTTGACAGCAATACAGGATTCGTGTTTCACGACTCCCCTGGCATCGAAGCAGGGTCTGAGAACGAAATGAAGACCATTCAGGACTTCATATCAGAGCGAGCCAAAGCAACGGCTTTCAAGGACCAGCTTCACTGCATCTGGTAAGCTGCTCCTCGGAAATGCGTCATATAACTGTGCGACGCCTGAGTGTTGTTAGGTATTGCATTTCGACAGACAATAACCGTCTTCTGACCGCTGCCGAACAAGTTTTCTTTGATGGGATTGATCCACATGGTGGTATGCATTTATTTTGCAGATGGTCGTGTGGAGCTTGACAATTCACAGTTCCGGTGATTCTGGTCTTCACGAAATTCGAGAGTCAAGAAGCCGACGCCTTCCAAACACTTGAAGCCCAATTATCGTTTGATGAGGCTTTGTCACAGGCTCCCAAGTTGGCTCGACAAAACTTCGAGCGCGAACATCGGTCTCGCTTCATGAGTCGACAGTATCCACCAACTGGGATAGTATATCTGAAGAGTAAGTCTTCAATACTTCATCTCTTAATTCAGACGAGATTCAATCATGTTAAAGACATGGATGAAGAGGATTCGGAATGCTCAGAGCTTGTGGAGCAGACGATGAAAGTGTTGGGTGATGATACATTAAAGCGGCTTTTTGGCAACATTCAGCAAGCACACCCTGAAGCCCGGAGTTCATGCTGAGAAGGTATATGTTGGATTGTTTGTTGGTCGAACAACTTGGGATAGCGATGAAATCAAGCAATGGACTGGCCCCCCTTGGGCATCCGCCTTATGTAGAGCTAACTTTGTCGGTTGCTACGTAACAAATACACTTGTCCAAAAAAAAAAACATGCAATGCTTATGTGATCTTAGCAGGTAAGGTTGTCTGTTTGGGTTTATGTAGATTGTATCGAAAGATTTCTCTGCAGCTCTCGGTGATGCTGACAAATAGGTTTAGTAGACGTGATGTGCTTAGTGGGTATACCTTTCTCCCTGCAATGCTCTCGCTGAATCATTGCATCATTTCCCAGGCTATGAGTCTTCAAGCTTCCTTGTCCGTCATCCACTCCGAGTCCCAATTCGGGGTCACCCCTTACAAGGGTGTACAGTAAGTCTGAAGCGATCGCCGTTGGTTGCTCACTGCTGCTAATTCAGGGCCGTTTCTCAGGTCGTGAGTATCCACCCATCCTCATTTGTCGTTGGGTGTTGATTCAAACCCTCGCCTGCTTCTCAGTTCGTGAGTGTCTGCCCATCCTTGTTCGTTGTCGTGTGTTGATTCAGACTCTCGTCCGCTTCTCAGTTGGTGAGTGTCAACCCATCCTCGGTCGTCGTTACCGGTGATTCAGGCCCTTGATTTCTTCTCAGGAAGTGAGTGTGCAGCTGCCCTTGTTTGTTGTTCAGCGTTGATCCAGGCTTTCTCCACCTCCCAAGAGGTAAGTGTTGTCATTCGTCATTTACCACTTTTGTGTTGATTTGAATTCTTCCCTGCTTCCCAGCTCGTGAGTGTGCACTGCCATTGTTTGTCGTTCACTGTTAATTCAGACCCTGGTCCACCATCAGTATGTGAGTGCCCGCCCATCCTTGTTCGTAGTTCAGTGTTGATTCATACTCTCAACCTCTTCTCAGGAAGTGAGTGTCCACCTGTCGTCTGTCGTTGAGTGTTGATTCAGACTCGACTGCTTCTCAGTTCGTGAGTGTCCACCCATCCTTGTTCATCATCAAGTATTGATTCAGACTCTCGACCACTTCTCAGCAAGTGAGTGTCCACCCATCCTCGTTCATCCCCCCTGCTGATTCAGGCTCTTGGTCTCCTCAGCATGTGGGTCCCCACCTCTCACTTGAATTTTTTCTCAATATCCCTATAGAAATCAGTGATCACTGCAGTGTCCCCTCTTCTTGTTAGACAATTTCTCTCCTCTCTTTCGGTTCCTTTTACTCCTGACCTGCACGATGACGATCTGTGTGCTATACATGTCATAGCTTGTTGGTTACACGTTCTTCTATTCACCCCATGGTGCAAATCTTGTAGCTCTCGCAATCGTGTTCGGGCGCTCATTTTGGCTGCTCCTAAGCAACATCAGCCTTCGTCGATTCTTCTGCTCCAGAAACTCTTTCTCAGCAGATCCAGGCAGTCTTTGGGCAGAACGCTTTGGAAATCTCAAGCATCATTCAAGGAGGCCAGTATAAAAGCCAAATCGTTCTTCCTCTTTCTCGGATTATATGTGACAATCTCTCAGGTATGTTGCTTATATGTTGCGGTTGTAGTAACCGAGACTTACTTTATATTTACCTCCAGTTCGCAAACAATGAAATGTTACTGCTGGCTGTCGGAATCATTCCCAGTACTCATTTATGTAATTGTGCTCTGGTCTCAGTGGTTGTAATGTTGAATGAGAATAACGCAATGTGGTCCACATACCATTCACACTGATGTTTTCCGAGAATCGAGGTACTACGACAAATTATAGTATGAGTCGTTTAACACACAAGACAATTATAGCATTATACTCCTTCGACCGTGACTGACTTGGATCATCTCACTATATGCGTAGTAGCTAAAATGATACGAAGCCCAGCATTCAATATTCAGGCATGCATCCTCTCAACACGACAATTTCGAAAAGCTCGATGAGTCGGCACTGCAGCATCAACCGGTGTGAGAGTCAAGGTTCTGAAGCTTTGGGCGTTCCAAGGTGTTGGAGATGTTAAAATTATGTGCCGACTTGCAGCTGTCTGAATCTGTCTCAGGCCGTAAACTGTCCACGGTCTCGGCTTGGTCCTAATGCGCGCTCCGAACTGCGAGAGAGGGTCGCAATCAACGCCACGCGGGCGTACAATAGTATTATAGACAGATGTTTGGGGTTACAGGCACTGCGGCACTACTAGTAATCATGCCTGCCATTCACTTTTTTGATCATCATTCGCATGTCTGCTACTGACATGTTCACATCCCAGAATGACGCTGCTTCGACCAAAGGGGGTGTTGTCCAGGCCAACACACTCCCATCTACCCCGATAGTGAACATCATGATGTTGTCATCATGGACTTATACCTCCGAATTTTGGTCCCAGAGCGATGAGATGAAGTTATTCCTCGGGTCACTGATGTGCGGACGATTCTTCGATCCAATTCCCGTTGAGACATTCATGGAAGAGAGTTCTTACAATCTGACTCTGAGATTTGCGATGTCCCCAGCGATGTCAGAGACTTTCTACTGGCAGCGATCTCCCTAGGGCAACGGACGAAAAATCCACGTACGAGTATGGCCCGTTCATAAGTGCCTGGTCTATCATTGTACCGTCATGACATTGGACTAGATGGAAGTTATCCAAAGGTGTATCCTAGGGATGCAAATTGTCAACACCAGTGACTGCCCTGCCCACTCCCTAGCTGCTGAATTTCAGTTGAAACCAGACCTCTCTCCCTCAGGCTGTTCCTCTCCGATTACTTACGACGTCGACAAGTTCGACGGAAGCTATTTCCCAGCTGTGGAGATGTGAATAGAGTTCACAGACAATGAAACAGCGTTCGCCACGGGAGAAGACAGACGATACGACCCACACTTTTGAGTCAGCAGAATTGACGCGCGAGGGAAGCTGACTGTATATGCGCTCGCTCAGCACTCCGAACAATTCCGCCATTTTCTCTTTCTCCATGAGCATCATGAACACCCGTGCGTTGTGGTCACCAAGGAATTCGACTATGTGAAGCAGCTGGGGCTCATGATCGTTTTTTTTTTCTTGGAAATTTTCTCAGATTTCGGAGCGTTAACGAGGCCACGATACTTCCCCGATGAAAGAGGCCGATGTGTCGTGATTCAGCGAAAAGCGAGGGACAAGTTGAAGTTGAAACCAGATACGCCAGTTGTTCGATGTATGATGTACCCGGGCCAGAACTCATCCGCCGGTCGTTGTTATGGACCTCTACCTCCGCATCCTTTCCCGCTCCATCATCGGTCGGTCGACCCGTACCTTACCTATCTTCTATATACCCAGCACACAGGACGTCCAAGGAGCTGATGAAAGTGGGCCATTCAGTGGACGAGTAGGTTATTCATATCTCAAGGTCGCTTGGCGGTATCATTCCGCGGACGACGAAAAAAATCAAAATCAAGACTGAATGCGAAGATACAAGTATTTGAACGACGCGGACATGCCGCACGTCCCAAAATGTGGAAAGCGGAGGGGACGTAACAGGGTACGGCTCTGCGACCGAGACTGACAAGTTAGTGGGAAAGCTAGACGCGAATATCATCACCTGGTCTCACCCACTGCAGAATTTTACTTGACATCGTTGGACGTGCTCTTTCGACCTTCAAGAGCACGCGAGAGCTAGTAAACGGCGTGTGTTGCGCCATAATCGGTGAGACTGGCATGAGTATTCCTGGTTGATAGTGGACTACAAAGGCTCATCAGAAGGCATTTGAGCTGCTGCAAATTTTTGCACCCCGATATCAGCATTGGGAACATCATACTTGACAAGGACGGAAACGGCTGGTTGATCGACTTGGAGTTCGCAAAAGCTATCATCGCAATTAGGAATTCGCGACCGGAACATCGATTCGGAGCAAGTGTTTGATGTGCTCTAGTGACGGCCGTGATTTACTCAAGACATTGGCAGGGAACACGACGGCTCGTGTCTGCGGAATTATCGATGGACGACAACAAGCACCACTCTCTTGAGGATGACCTCGAATCTTTCCTGCATGTGTGCTTGTATGGGCGATCATCTGTTATGTGCCCACTGTCACAACGTACGACAAAGAGTTTTTTTTATATTCCAGTCTTCCATGATAGAAGGTTGAAAATCCTTGCCCCTTCGAGTGAGGAATATCCACCGCGCAATTTCGAGCTCCAATACCCTTCCCCGCTTCAAAATCTCACTGAACCATTTCGGTCAAGTTACACCCTGTGGTCCCCCCACACAAGCAGACAGGCTGAAATACGAGGCGGACAAGCACGTATTGGTGCAAAAAGAGGATCAGGCGGTTGTGACAAGACACCTATCAGACCACCAGCCCACGAGTATGACCTTTGTATGGGACAGTTGGCGTCGCACGAATATTTTGTCCACACCATCCAGGAATCTCTAAAGCAAAGCTGGCCTCGTGACGACGCAGCCAATTCATACCTCGTCGATGACCTTGATATGGATATGAGACTGATGGAGCGCGAGAAGGGAAAAAATCGGAGGAGCAGAATGTATATGGATAAAAGTTCCAAAGTCAATGGGTCTAGTACGTCTTTGAAGCGGCAGATTTCCGACTCGGTGTCGCTTCCCGCTCCGGTGTCAAAACGCTCTCGTCCTGATGCTAACTAGTCCATTGAGACCTTGGAGGAACCTGGATCCGATAAGCCTACCAAGATCTTTAGAGCAACAGGTATATCGCAATCGACACGGCGATTATACATACATCTGGAGGTTCCCAATAAACCCCGTCGTGTAAAAGTTCAGGATAGATACATCAAAGGGATGCAAAAAAAGCTACGCTCTTGTTGACAATTCCGACACCCGTTCCAAGGACATTGACAGTTCCTTGGCTTCCATACGCTCTTCTTGCTTCCATTTCCAGCACCGATTCAACACCTCCCACAGCTCATCTGACATCCAAGGCACTGCCTCGGGCTCCTCTGGTCGTGGAGGTAGCGCTCCTTCCATGACGTCAAGCATGACGACGACATCCCTTCTCCGATGCGAATATGGAGGTTTCATCGTGAGGAGCTCGAGCACACTCATCCCAAATCCAAAGATATCTGAAGCCATCGTCGGCGTCGAAGTCTCGCTCTCGTTGAGCTCTGGGGCATGCCAACGGATGGCGGATGTGTTCGTTAACGTGATCATGAACGATCTACCAACAACCTCGGTGAGAACCTGGGTCAGTCCAAAGTCGGATAGCGTAACGGTCCCCTGCGGAGATGATAAGCGGGAAAAAAAGACGAGGAGTAATACAGTCTCTTACCTCTTCCGAAACCAGCATGTTGGTCTGTGTAGGGTTGGATGATCAGGGTGGACAAACGCCCAAATGTAAGAACAACATACGCATTTCACTGGCGCGGTACTTGTGGTCAGTAAATGGAGGAACGTGGGATGGGACTCGCAGACTTACGATGACCGTGCACGATCTGTTGGTCATGAAGATATTCTAACCCTTTGGCGGCTTGACTGAGCTAGAGGTCGCAGTCAACAAATTGTCATGCAAGCATTCGGAGAACCTACTAGGCTTAAAGGATTCACGTCTGGGTTTTCATAGCGATAGCTGTTGGTTATCGTCAGACTGTGATCGAATCTATGATGGAAACACCCACTTCCGCACATTGTCCAATTGCCAAGGAGAGACCTACGGATAAGCATGATCAGTGGTGGCTGGCAAAAGCTTCTCTACTGACGACTCACGATATGGATGGGTCCCATATTGGTCACGATTCCCAGCATCCTGAGCACGTTCTCATGGTTGAGCTTCGACCACACGGCGATTTCGTGTTCAAAACGCTACAGTAAGAGCGCTGATTAAGTATGGTCATGCTGTTGAGCGGAATACTGACCGTCTGCAACCTCTGTGCCTTGGGATCATGCTCGTCCAAAACTCGTAGCGTCTTCAGAGCCACCTAAAACATATGATGATCCAGGTAAGTAGTGTTGTACAGGGGTACCCAACCTTTTTTTTGCTCAACCAAATGCCTTCAAATATCTGACTGTATGGGCCACCGCGAACTGATATTGGATTCGTCTTTTTCACTTCTTGATTCAAGATAGGTATTGTTGGCGGAATGCCTGCCAGTCGGTGAAGGTCGAGAAGTGCTTGCTCGAGATGGTTCTGTACAGTTGCGACGGGAGAGGCGGGGACAGAAGAAGTGGGAG
>JBBPLF010000036.1:0-114404 GCA_038089615.1 Aureoboletus auriporus
TACTAAATATCACTAGAGTGACATGCACAACCGAGAGGGACTGACCCTGAACAAGATCTGGGATGCTGTCTGTGACTTCGACCTGTGGCCACTATATATGATGTGAGTGCGAGTGAATCGTGTACAAAGATCATTACCGACGCCGTTCATAGCAGCCTCTCGTACGGAATACCTGCGGGCCCACCTACCAAGTACTTTACTCTTTTGCTTCGACATGCAGGGTATGTCAACGTTATATAGTTGCACCGATCCACCGCTGACTCGAAGGTCTAGATTTGGTACCTTCAGCACCAACTTGCTGACCGTACCCTACCAAGTGATGGGACTCGTCAACATCTTTGTCATCACCCTCGTGTCACAGTTGGTGAACGAACACGCCTTTGTGGCGATGATGGGGGACGTATGGGTGATGCCGTTTCTGGTGGCCATATACGTGTTACCATCGAGCCCGCACCCATGGCTCTTCTTCGTCCGTATTCTTTGCACGTTGTACGGGATGTAGCTCATCGGATGACAGGGACTACTTACTGGACTCCTTTCGCATCCGTACGTTTCCCTGGTGCATTATTTATTTCCTCGTGGTGTGTACTAAACGTCTTCATCTCAGCGTTAGTCGCCCGATTCAAGTAGGTCCACGTGTTTATGAAACGTATGCGAGACTGATGATGGTCAGGTAGGCTGGATTTCCAAGAATTCGGGCGGGGTGGCGAATCGTACCGTCACTCTATGCTTGCACAACATGTACGTCCGCGGGCTGTCTCTCAGACGCATTGAGGATGTCACGGCTCTCCATAGGTTCTCCCAAGCATGTTCGATCGTTATTTCTCAGATATACGTTGCCAGCGATGCGCCCAGATGTACGTGCCCCCTCCCCCTTTTTTGTTTCAGCGAGGGCGTCTCACGTGCGTATTTGTGCAGACGAACGGGGCAATAGGATCTTGATTACTGTTTGCGCGATCAACATGGTGATATTGTTTCCCGGCACCAAGCTGTATTATATCTGGCGAAACCGTCAGCGTGCCAGGGTTTGGGACCGCATGACGATTGAGGTGAGCGATTTGCATCAGACGATATTGACGCACTGACCGGGAAATGTTAGGAAAAGGCGGTGTATTTGAATGGGACCAAGGACGTTGGGAATGGGCGGCTTGATTTTCAGTTCGCACATTGAGATGCGATGGATGGGACCGATGAGTAATTGTGTACATTTTTCATCGTATGGTTCGAAGTCGTGTAACATGAAAAGGGCTCTGGTTGGAAAGCACCGAGAACTTATGCAGGTTGCATAAAGTCAAGTGAATGCTTTGGGTGACCTTGCAGCACCGAAGGCGGAGGCATGAAGTGAGGCGATGTGGCGTATCCTCGATAGTACGCTACATTGCCCATCTCCTAAAGGGGGTGGTCACCAGACTGTCTGGTTCCGAATCATGATGTTAAAATGGTTCGCGATTTATTTTTCTGGCGTATCGCGGGTGGCTAATAATTGGAGCAAAATGAAAATAGCTTACTGACTCCGAGGATGTCACCTGATGATTTAAGCTTCAAGGCGTAAGTGCTATGCATTCACCCATTTTTCTTCTCGACCGTCACTTCCCCCCTCTTGTCGGATACCGCTGCAGTTCCCGTGTCACCATAGAATCGGTACGTTCTTTTTTGTCTTACATCTCTGCCAACCGTTACCAATCTTTACTAGAACAAGTTCCGATAAACCTCATCTTCCTCAACCACTTAATATCCATAGACGCCTATGGCTCATATCCGCAAGCCAAAATGTTTCTCAAGGTTATTACGATTGTTTAAACCGCGAACTTCACTGGAAGTTGTAATGGTTACACCCGCTTCGACGGGCAGTCATGGAGAACAAGGTCGGTTTATATGTTTTCGTCCTTTTCTTTGGTTTATACATCTTCTCAGCGCTTCTGAACCAAGTCATCGATCCTACTGAAATGGATCCATCTGCCACGTCTACTGCGACGACCAGTCATGGAGAGCAATGTCAGTCGATGTGTTTCCCCCATATTCTATAGTTCATGGATCATTCTTCCTAGTGCTTATGAACAAAGTCCTCGAAATGGATCTGTCTGTTACATCAACTTCGACAATCAGTCAAACTAGAGAGCCCAGTCGGTCGATATATTCTGACTATTTTCTATAGCTCATGGACAGTGTTAGCGTGTATCAATCAAGTCTTCAGTCCTCTCGAAACGGATCTACCTGTTACATCCGCTTTCACGGCCAGTCATACAGACCAAAGTTTGTCGATATGTTGTCATCATTTTCTATGGCTTATGTCCTGAACCAAGTCCTCGATCCTGGCAAAACGGGTCCGTTTGCTACATCTGCTTTGACGACCAACCATACGGCACAAAGTCGGTCGATATGTTTTCGCCAATTTTTATCGCTCATAGAAGTTCTTAGCACTTCTTGATCAAGTGCTCGATCCCGCCAAAATGGATCCGTCTGGGCGCAAGCCATGTCTAAAAGGCACACGTCGAAAGTTCATCGACCCCATTCTCCATTGGATCGACGACTTATTCTCCGACACCAACGTGTATTGGCTTTATGGTGATGCAGGCTTCGGGAAGAGCGCCATTGCCAACTCTGTTGCCGAAGAACGGCAAGGCCTATGTGTTGGATACCTGTTCTTTGACAGGAATGACCCCACGTCGAGTGATCCCAACCTTGTTCTCCGCACTATTGCCTATCAACTCGCGATCAACAAGTCAGATATCCAGGTTCCTATTCTGGACGCTATTGAGAATAATCCCAAAATAGCCACCGAACCGCTCGCCACTCAGTTCACCGAGCTTCTTCATGAGCCTTTCACTGCATTCCAACACAAACTGGGTTCCCCTCTCCTCGTCATTCTGGATGCTCTTGATGAATGCGGGGACGCCAAACCTCGTAGGGTGCTCGTGGACCTTATAGCAAAGAGATTTACCTCACTTCCTTCCCCACTCAAATTCCTGATCACAAGTCGTGCTGAATCGGACATCCGAACGCCCTTCATGACGTCTCCTACCATTCATCGCTTCAATCGGGTTGAGCTTCCACCATCTACGGAGGATGTCCTCGTGTTCTTATACGATGCCATGCGTGGAATCCGTGAGACCCGTCCCTCGAGTAGGCTACGATTTAACTGGCCGGGAGGTCCCATGATGCTCAAATTCTCACGTTACATGGAGGGGGTGTTCATTTTGGCATCAACGACGGTCTCATTCATTGAAAGTTCTATTAACCCAGAAAATACCCTTCGTTATCTGCTAATGTCGAACAGTACCAGCAGCATCGAAAGGCTCAATAGTCTATTTGCTACTGTTCTGGAGTCCGTTGCCGACTGGACGGATGACTGCTTCGTCGACGAGTTCCGCGCCATTGTCGGTGCTGTCGTTGTCGGACAAGCACCAATGACCATCGTAGCCCTCGACCAACTTCTAGGATTGAAACGCTCATCATGCACGATCCTTTCATCTCTTCGCTTTCTCCTTCGATACAGTGAAACTCAGCCAATCAGGACACTCCATGCTTCTATTGCCGACTACCTCACAGACCCGAAGCGCTGTGGGACCAAGCCATGGTTCATCGATACATCGGATCGGCACCAATTTCTGGCCCGTTGCTGCCTGCGGCTTATGAGGGATCAACTGCGCTTCAACATGTGCGGTCTTGAGACATCTTATTTATTAAATAAGGATGTCCCTGGGCTACATGAACGTGTTCAGAAGACCATTCCGGAGTCCCTCAGATACGCTTGTCAGCATTTCGCAACTCATATCCATCTCTCGAACACTAAACCGTCAGACTTTGACGGGGATTCGGATGTGGAGTCCTTCATGTGTTCTGGAATTCTGTATTGGTTGGAGGCACTGAGTCTGATGGATGAAACCCAGGTGGCGATACCAGCGATGGAAATACTTAAAGAGTGGTATCGGGTGCGTGAATCTTTGATATCAAATTTTCTGTACATTGATGATGAAACAGGACACCAACGAGGAATTGGGAGATCTGGCATCTGAAATAGTCAAGTTTATGGCCGTTTTTCGCGGAATGATTTCTCAGAGCGCACCACACCTGTATATCTCTGCCATGCCGATGTGGGCAGAGAGATCGCATATTCGACGAGTGTACGGTTACAAACTCAGGGAGATAGTTCGAGCGAAGAAGGGGGGTGTTGAACACATGCCATCATTGCAGAGCGTTATGAGAGGGCATACTGATTGGGTCACATCAGTGGGCTTTTCACCTGATGGAAAGCGCGTCGTCTCTGGGTCGAACGACAACACGGTGCGCATTTGGGATGCCGAGACAGGTTTTGTCGTTGCTGGGCCCTTCGAGGGACACACTGATCAAGTTACATCAGTCGAATTTTCACCTGATGGAAATCGCGTCGTCTCCGGATCTGAAGACAAGATGGTGCGGATTTGGGATGCCGAGACAGGCTCTGTCGTCGCTTTCGAGGGACACGCTGATATGATCAGATCAGTCGGGTTTTCACCTGATGGAAAGCGCGTCGTCTCCGGGTCCAATGACAACACAATGCGCATTTGGGATACTGAGACAGGCTCTCTCGTTGCCGGCCCCTTCCAGGGACACACTTCAGCGATCATGTCAGTCGGGTTTTCACCTGATGGAAAGTGTGTCGTTTCTGGGTCCGCAGATGAGACGGTGCGCATTTGGGATGCCAGGACAGGCTCTGTCGTCGCTGGGCCCTTCCAGGGACACACTTCTTGGGTCACATCAGTCGGGTTTTCAGCTGATGGAAAGTGGGTCGTCTCCGGGTCGGATGACAACACGGTGATGATTTGGGATGCCGAGACAGGCTCTATCGTCGCTGGGCCCTTCGAGGGACACACTAAGATGGTCTCATCGGTCGGGTTTTCACCTGATGGAAAACGCGTCGTCTCAGGGTCTTACGACAACACGATGTGCATTTGGGATACCGAGGCAGGCTCTGTCGCCTCGAAGGGACACACTTCTTGGGTCACATCAGTCGGGTTTTCTGCTGATGGAAAGCGCATCGTCTCCGGGTCTGGAGACGATACGGTGCGCATTTGGGATGCCGCGACAGGCTCTCTCGTTGCCGGGCCCTTCCAGGGACACACTTCTTCGCTCACATCAGTCGGATTTTCATCTGATGGAAAGCGCGTCGTGTCCGGGTCTTGGGACAACACAGTGCGCATTTGGGATGCCGATACAGGCTCTGTCGTCGCTGGACCCTTTGAGGGACACACTTCAACGATCACATCAGTCGGATTTTCACCTGATGGAAAGCGCGTCGTCTCCGGGTCTTGGGACAACACAGTGCGCATTTGGGATACCGAGACAGGCTCTATCCAGCCTGCGCCATTCGACACTCGTGATCCTCAATATCTGGCGTCCTCAGCACACGGCTTCACTTGTCAGCGTGCCTACCTCAATGCATGTACGTGGACACTTGGCGATGATGGTTGGTTGCGAAGTTCTTCTGGTTCCCTCCTCTTTTGGATCCCACCCTATTACCCAAAGTCTGCTGTCTGCTTGCCCCCCGCAACAGTGGTTATTGGTGTTCAACGGGTACAATTTGATATGAGTTGTTTTGTGCATGGGGAGGGGTGGACAAAATCTTTTGACGGCACACTCTGAATCAGCTAATTAGGACTCTGACGCTCATGTACTACTAGCATTTTATGTTAATATCTATACGTGTGATATTCAAACCATAAAGGACCTGAACTAGATATGTTTGACATGAGGTATAGCATCCTTGGATGAGCTTTCCCTCGATGGAGATCATTGATCAAGATCATGACTGGTTTCAGCTTTTTATGTAGAGACCATAGGCGAATGACGCTTATGCTTTGTGTCGACAGGAGGATCAATTCCCATTTCCCGCTGTGAACCTCTGATTGGATCAAGTTTGGAAGACTCGATGTCAACGTCTTGAAGGACAGGGCCCAGGATGAATATCGAATGCCGTGTCGTGCCAGTCAAGGTTGCTGCGAGTTCTTTGGAATCCCTGATTGAATTCTCGAGGGAATGATGTTGGAGAACTTTTGAAGTCATCACACCCCTTGCAACCTCACAGTGATCATACTGTCATACAGAAATGACATTGATAAAATTAATCATCATGTGCGACATGCCACCAGACCCGAATTCGCGTCAGAACAATCAACCAGTCGGAATGAAATGTTTGGAGCATTTTTGAAAGGCTTTTGAAGTTCAGGGGGTGGTCCTGAGAGTCCTGCCAGGCTCGGCTACGACGGCCAGATCGTGTATTTGAAGTGCTTTATGCAAGTGTACATCTGTTGTGCAAGACCCTCTAAATTCAACAAGGACAAACATGACGCACGCCTCGGATTCCGAAGACGACCCCGACTACGTCCCACCCGTAGATGATGATGGGGATGGTACGTTTCACCCTCCAACATACACTGACCTCATCTAACCCCATCTCGCACAGACCACGACTCGGGGTCGGACGCACCCGAGGTCGTGCACACCCGCACGATAGAGCCAGGAGTCGATGCGACCGAGCACAAGAAGTGACCTCTTTCGTTCGACGTGGTGATGGTTACCTCGAAACAGTGGATTCCTTGAAACGCGTGCAAGACAGACGAGAGGATGCATTCGAGGCGAGCAAGACGAGCCAACAGAGGAAGACGTCAACGCAACGCGCATCGTGATTGGCAACAGGGACGGTAGTAAGACATCGTACGTAGCATACTTGTAACATCGAATCGAAACTCGGAACATCTTTCATCTTGGCATACAACACGTCGAACAGTGATTTTACACTCGGTTCACGAAACAAGGAGAAACAGACCCTGCTGTTCACTCCCTTATCATCTCTCATCCAGCACTCTTGCCAGTCCTGCACTCGGCCTTGTGTTCAGGCCATGCAGACTTTTGGCAACTCGCATCGCAATACCTAACGACCCGATCAGTTCACCGCAAGGAAATACGAAAAACACCCTACCTCGCCTTGATGCACCCCCCACACTTGCGAAGGACCGCGCTCGGATTCCCACACCACGAACACTTGTGCAGATCCGCCGGATTCGTCGACCACTTTGGGTGCGACGACCGCTCCGGCAGATCATCGTCGATATCGTCCCCATTCTTGCGCCTGAAATCGTGCAACCACACCGCGAGCTGGTCTTCGGCCTTGTCACGCTGTACGACATGTTCGTGATCAATCTTGGTACTGTCGAGGCGCGCGACGATGGGGCCCCATTTCTCGGTGGCGGATTCGAAGCGCGAAAAGATGGTTGCTTGGGCGAGACGGAGTTGGGAAATGGGCGGTTGGAGGCCAAAGAGGGCGTAAAACTCGTCTGCGAGTTTCAGTTGGTCCACGTACGTCTGGGCACAGTGTCAAACACGATGCCCGTAACATTAAAAAAAAAGGACGTGCCTGGAGTTCCTTGAGATCGGTGGACAACTCGGGGCCCATGTTGGCGAGCAAAAGCGCAATGTACCAGTACAGCACACTCTTTCGGTGTCGCGTGTCTGGCGGCGCTTCTGCGAGATAAATTTTGGCGTCGTCCAAAGCAGTACTTAGAAACGCCCTTCCCTCTTGCCACTTGCGATCGCCAATCGTCGACTCTTGGATTCGACAGATAGCAAGATTGGCAGCCATCTCGATGGCACGAGACAAGAGCATATTGTGAATGAAGTCCGTTGCATTCTTGAGCTTGAGACCTTTTTTCGCATACCGGAGACCCTCTTCAAAGTCGTCGCCAAGCGTCATGATGTAATAATAATATGGAAACTTGGGATTGCGTTCCATGGACTTCTTGGCGAAAACGGTCGCCTCGGGGATGCGAGAGCGAATGACGAGATACTTGAGGTCGAGCATGTCAGCGAGGTCCAGTTCGTCCGCACGCTGTTTCTGGCGAATCTCTTTGGCACAATGGGGTAGCGCGTCGCCCCACATGGTGAACGGGAGACCCGGGGGTTTTACAAACTCGGGTTTACCAGTGTGGTCGTTGACGGCTTGAAAGCCACCCTCGTTGATGGAGAACTCGTTGCACGGGATGAGTTCGGCGAGCGTGAGACCGAGCTTGTACAGATCGTGATCCTCGATACATTCGAACATGGCCTGCTGGTGTTGAGAGGCTGCACGAACGGTGAGAGTGAATTCGCAGCGTGAGACGCCATAGTCGATGAGGATGTCGGTGAGGTGCTTGGGCAGGCCAGACTCCATGGCTTCCATGAGCGGGTAGGGATCATTGTACACGAGATCGCGATCTGAAGACCCATGTAAGCGAATCACCGCGCCGAGGGCGTAGAAGCGAGAATGAAAATCCGGGCTGCGGATAGCAGCAATCAGGAAATCAATCACGTCTGGATAGGCGCGGCAGTATTCGGAACAATGTTGTGTGAGGTGTCCGCACAACTCGAGCGCATGGTGCAAGAGTTGGAGACTGGCGCCGGGTTTGCGGACAAAGTCGAGGACGAGGGGCAAGAGGGTGGGGAGCTGGATTGCATTGATGTATTTGGGGGCGGGACGTTGTGGTTCGTCGATAGCCGAGGTGACCGCGTGTGCCAAGCTGGAGATGGCGAACTCGGCAGCGTGGAGGTCGTCGGGGTATTCTTTGAGCACCTTGATGATCGTGGCAGCCCGGAGGGTGATCTCCTTGCGAATTTCGACCCCGCCATGATGGGTGACGGTGGTCAATGCCCTGAGTGCGAGGTGGCGCGAATTGTCCTTTTCGACGAGAGGGAGGATCTTTGCCAACAGACCTGGACGAGATGGTCAAGATCACACGACGATAAAGACGATGGACGGACTCTTTTGAAAGAGAAGATTCCTGAGGATGGAATCGGCGGACATCTTTGCATAGATCGCGACGACGCCACCTCTGATGATCTGGTTGCCTGCATGGGCGGAAAAGAGGGCGTCGATGCGTTTGAAGATGTCGTCAAAGTTGTGGTAGATCCTCTTGAGGCCGCTCCGTTTTGTGAGGTCTGGTGTAGGGTCAGTTGAGCGGGACGATGTGTAGGGCGAGAGACGTGCCGGGTACTTTGAGATGGTCGCAGATGACCCTGACGACGTCGTCCCAGTCGTCTGAGGAGAGCTCGTCGAGGCTGGTCAACGACCTCGGCTGCAGCGCTGGAGGCAACACGGGCGCGACATTCTGAGACTTTACCTTGATTTTTTTGGCGCCGTTCTGTGGACCAGGCATGTCGGTCTTTGGCAACTACCACGGGCAAGTAGCACTGGTACAAGCGCGACCTTGTTCTATTGCTGACATTTTAACAGGTACTACACCAAACGTCCCTTTCTCCGCGACCCCCGTCTTGCACTCTTGCCGGACACCTTTTTTCGCGACAAGACCGTGCTCGACGTCGGCTGCAACGAGGGCTGGGTCACCTGTGAAATCGGTGCGTCACCGTGTTCAAGACAGCCCACGCTCACATCGGCTAGCTCACGTATGGGGTGCACGTCGTGTGCTCGGTGTCGACGTCGACGACACGCTCGTTCGCGCAGCCTGGAAACGACGACGGACGCTCTGGAGTCTCTCTTGCCAAGACCAAGACGACTACTTTCCAGCGTCTTGCGAGCAGAGCCACGGACCACTTCCCATTCCCGACGACGCCACGGACGGGTTTCCTCATAACGTCTCGTTTCGGACGACGGACTGGGTCACTGAAGATACTCTCAATGACGCGCCCACGTACGACGTCGTGATCGCGTACGCCATCATCTCTCTCTTCTGTGTCTCACTCACGAGCGCGACAGCTTTTCGATTACAAAATGGATTCATTTGCACTACGGCGACGACGGCCTTGCCTCGTTCTTTCGTCGTGTGCACCGCGTGCTGAAGCCAGACGGGGCGCTGATGCTCGAACCACAACCTTGGGAGACGTATGGAAAGGCGCGGCGGATGGACGCCAAGCTAAAGGAAAACGCAAAAGGGCTGCAACTACGACCCCAGGATTTCCCGGGGCTGCTAGAGCAAATTGGGTTCAAGCCCCCTCGCCATCTGGGTACGCCTGGCGAAGGAGGTGGGTCGCGTTGGGAGTGTCCTGTCTGGCTTGCTCATGATGCGTCACAGGGTTTCAACGACCTGTCGATCTGTATGCCAAAAAGTAGTACATGTACATAGTTTGTGTTTGTATCATCACCATGGCAATCCACGGTCTCGCACCAAACTGCGAGTCTACGAAGCCCGCGCACTTCGACATTGAAAAGGTGATTCGACCCAATATCCTTGCGCTGCACCCCTACCGCTGTGCCCGGGATGACTATCAAGAAGGCATTCTGCTGGATGCCAACGAGAACGCGCTCGGACACTCGATAGAAGCGGGTGCGCAGCTATCGCAGGGTACGCTGGACGCACACCTGAATCGATACCCGGATCCGTCGCAGGACGAGATAAAGATGCGTGTCGCGACGCTCAGAGGGCTACCGAGCACCAAGCACGTCTTTCTCGGGGTGGGTTCGGACGAAGTGATCGACTTGATCATGCGGGTGTGCGTCGCGCCTGGAACAGAGAAAATACTGATCACACCGCCGACGTACGGCATGTACGCCGTGTCAGCTCAAATCAACGACATCGGGATCGTTCGGTGTCCGCTCAATCTGAGTGGGAGTGCAGGGGAGGGGGGAGACAATGGGAGATTCAGTTTGCAGGTCGATTCTGTGCGTCTATTTTACATTGCAATGGTATGTGCTGACGGTGGACAGATCAAAGAGGCGGTGACCAAGGACCCAAGCATCAAGCTCGTCTTTCTGTGCTCTCCGGGCAATCCGACTGGGACGAGGATATCGCTCAACGCAATGCGCTCGTTGCTCGAGTACGAAGCGTTCAAGGGGATCGTTGTCGTCGACGAGGCCTACATTGACTTTGCGGGCGAGGAGACGTCGGCGGTGTCGCTGATCGAGTCGTATGCCAACGTGTGCGTGATGCAGACGCTCAGCAAAAGTTTCGGGCTGGCTGCGATCCGGTGGGTATTCGACCTGTAGAACGGGGCTGTGCTGACCTATGGCAGGCTTGGGATTGCACTCGCACAGCCCCCGTTAATCCAGGTGCTGAGCAACACCAAGGCCCCGTACAACATTTCGACGCCGACTGCGCAGCTTGCCCTGGCTGCGCTCGAGCCGGCTGCGGTCCAAGGGATGCGGAGCAAGATCAAGACGCTGCTCGAGTCACGCGACAAGCTCAGGGCGTCGCTAAAGACGTTTGCGCATTTGGGTGTTGGACCGAGTATCGGTGGCAACGATGCGAATTTCGTGCTGGTACGGATCCTGGACGTGGCCACGGGTGCACCAGACAATGTGCGGGCTGTGCGAGTGTACAAGGCGTTGGCAGAGACGGAGGGGGTCGTTGTGCGGTACCGGGGGGGTGAGGCGGGCTGCGAGGGGTGTCTGCGGATGACGGTCGGAAGTGCGGGCGAGAACGCAGCGTTGCTGGCCCGGCTAGAGCGAGTGCTGTGCATGTAGACCCCTCTTTTGGGGGGTGGTAAAAGAGAGGTAATAAAGAAATGAATGCGATGACCAAGACGGTCATGGCCAAGTCGTCGTCGCCGCAAGAACAGTACAGAGCTCGACGGGCGCGCGAAGAGAAGGAGCGACGGGCTCTCCTTCCACCGGGTCTGGTCAACCATGGAAACACGTGCTTTATGAACTCGGTCCTGCAAGGGGTGACTACGTTCGATTGCTTGATGTTCCTCTACTGAAACTCTGCTAGTTGATCGCTACGCGCTACTTGCAGCTCCTCGTGCACTCCCAGCCCGTTCCTGCCACACAGCACCGCTCACCCGTCCTTCTACCCCACTCCGACCCACTCCCCATCGGCGACCACCTCCTCGCACTCCTCCGCACCGCATGGGACATCCAGAACAACCGCAGACGCGAACACATGAGCCCCAAGTGCGTCATCCCTTTGCAACACCCACTCCATGTTCAGTCTTGTCCAGGGATATCCTCGCAGAAATCGGAAAAAAGTACGATCAGTACCTCGATTTCCGTCAACAGGATGCCCACGAGTTTCTCTGCCAGCTCCTCGATGCAATCCGCATGGAGGAGATCGACGTGAGCTCCGTCCTCGCACACCCCTCTCCCTCTCACACTTCTTCCACAGGTCATGAAGCAGCGATCTCCGCAGCAAAAGAAGCGCCCCCGATCGCAGCCTCCTCCCGACGACGTTCTCTCGTTCGTCGACGTCCTCTTTGGCGGAAAGCTCGCCAGCATCCTCGTATGCCAGGCCTGCAAGCATGTCTCCCACACCTACGAGGATTTCACCGATCTCAGCCTCAGCATCAAACCAGAGGATTATGTCCGTGAACGAAAGCGCGATAAACTCAGACAGATTGCTAAAAAGATCGGTACCGCTTTTTACCCCGTCGTTCCCCAACAGCGTTCCTCGTCCGTGCCTACCACCCCCATCCGCGATGCCAATCTAGACAGCCCGGAACCCAACGATTCTCAGAGACGCAAAAGCATAGATCTTGCCGACGTCCAACCCGTCATCCACGTGTCGCCCTCCCCTTCCGCCGATTCTCCCGTTCCGGAAACTCCCACAGATACCCCTCAACCCGTGCCTGTCTCAGATCGTTCCGTCCCTGTCCATGCGCCACCACACGATGACCACGCTGCCCTTGAAAAGCTAAATTTAAAGGAACGTAGAGACAAGGACGAGAGCTGGGCAAAGATCAGCAGACGCATCACCGTCTCCGTCGGTCTCGCTATGCGACCCAAGAGCGATCGCAGGGACAGGAAGGCAACACCCTCTGCGACACCCGATGATCACCTGCCCTCACTTCCTCCATCCGCTGACGTCGCCCCTTCCCAAGACCCGACGTCACTCGGGCTTGTCAACGAGAAACTCCAGGCGCATGTGAAGCGATCGGTCACTCCCACCCAGCGTTCCGGTAATTCTCCTTCAGGTTCCTCGGCATCACGATTCCCCCACATCTCTCGCCCTTCGAGTCCTGGCATCCCAAAGCCATCAAAGCCCCCTCGCCCACCTAAACTCAGCACAGAAGAAGCTGCCTATCTGCGCGATATCCTTGCCGATATAAATCCGCCTAATATCCAAAGACCATTTTCGATTTTCAAACCGTCCAAGGACCCGTCTTTTAGCACCCAAAACATCTTTTTAAAGGTTAATCATATCAATAGAATCGAAGAGTGCCTGCGACTGTTCACATCTGTCGAAGTCCTTGATGGAGACAATACCGTCCGTTGTCATCGCTGTTGGAAGATTGCCAACGGATTCTACAAGCCTAGAGCCAGGGCATCGGCACAAGAGCCCGATTCGTGTACTGATAGCGAGGATGACGAACCTGCCGACGCCAAACCCAACGGAATTCCTTCCTCTATGCCCAATTCGTCTCTCGCAGTGTCGCCGTCCCACTCGACACCTTCTCTCCAGGATACCCAGATATCGCCTGATACCCAATCATCACTAATCCAATCTACCTCTAAACAAGTTCCTCCTGCACTTCAACTCAACGACCGCTATCCCATTGAACTTGTATCGCCTGTCAAGGAAGAAGCCCCGAGGATATTGGCGATTCCCCCCGATTCATCCGCAGCCCTTCAGACAGCAAAGCCTGCGCCAATTAGAAGGAACACTACTGTGACACAAGCGTCCGTTACCACTGAACGCTCCTCGAGAATATCCCTCAGTGCACCCTCAGATCAACACCGACAGCACGCACCCAGAAGCGGGGACAGCAACACCGAGAGCGAGATCTCAGAAGCCGAGAGCGAAACGTTGCTTTCGACCTACTCTGACGTATCCTCTGTCGGGTCATGTAACCCATCACCCAACGACTCGCAAGAACACCTACAACAGCCCTCGCCTTCCTCCACGCGAGACGCACGCCGCGCCAAGGACGACCGACATCCGTCCGGTGTGCCACGTTCCCGCCAATTCGTATCCCGACCCGCCTACAAGCGCTACCTTATCGCATCCCCACCACCCATCCTCGTCGTCCACCTCAAACGCTTTCAACAACTCTCCAAGATGCCCGTCGTCTCCTTCTCGACCGGCTTCAAGAAGCTCGACGATTACATTTCGTTTCCAGAGTACCTCGACTTGGCGCCTTATTTGGCGCCGAGACGGGAAGACTATTTTGATTCCAAAGTGGCGGTGGCGAGAGGGCGTGCGAGGAGGCCGGCGCCGTGCATGTATAGATTATATGCGGTGGTGGTGCACATCGGGAACATGGTACGCGTAGCGCGCACCCGATCCAACGCTCACTCACCGTCACTCAGCTAGGTGGACATTACGTGGCGTATACCGCGCTCCCGCCCGCGCCGTCCGACGCGCCCGAGGGCGAGAAACCACGGATAGAGGCGTCAAGAGACTGGGCGTTTGTGAGCGACACGGTCGTCCGGTTGTCGTCGTTGGAAGAGGTGCTCAAGAGCAAGGCGTACATTTGCATGTATGAGCGTATTTAATTTCGGGCTATGGTGTATTCGTGATTCACTTTTGATCTAATCGGACCAGCGTTGATATTGGTAGAGTTGATCGAATTGCCTCCCTTGAAGTCAATTTTCTTCTTGCTCCGCTCCCAGCAGTTTATTGCTTGCTCGTTCTTGAGCGCTGAGACCCGCCTCGAGCTGTACCCGGTCGAGGTTGGGCAGTTTCATGTAGTCTTCTTCATCAGATTGCCCTATGCTTCATACCCTATGACATTAAGAGAAAGGATGCTGATCGCCAAAAAATTACACAAACACACTGTTATCACGGTCACTCACACGGTTCAACTCGGGTATTCTTCATATTCAGGCGATGGGCCGCGCTTTCAATGCCTCGTCTTCCACTCTGCAACAACTGGAATATTCTTATGGTGTAGCATACAAGAGTACCGTTCATGGGATTCTTCCCTTGTCGTTCTCAAGCTAGTTTGATGTACGCAGTTCACTACATCAACTCGTCGGGGACACCTTCCATACTCTCACAGAACCGTCATCCGCCGCGGTAGAAAGCATATTTTCAAACCCGGCACGAGGACACCATCGCACTGAATTGACATCGTAAACATCGTGCGCAGATGAGACGGACGCGACGAGTCTGGAGGACACCGTCGGGGGCTTGATACCCTCTTGAAGAGACTCCTTCGAGCGTGCCATTTCAGACAGGATCCAGCTTTATTCGATCGATCGACTCACCGAAATCTCCCACACGTTTAGGTCACCATCGCTGCCCGTGCTCGCGATCCATCCGAGGTGATCGCCCTTGCCCGTTCCCCAATCGATCGTGTATATACTCCTGGAGTGGCCCTTGAGCTCATGCACGCATTCCCAGGTGTGTTCGCCCGTCCGGCTCCAGATCTTGATGGAGAGGTCGTCCGAGGACGAAGCGAGGTAGTCACGGAGGGGTGCCCACGCGACAGACCACACTGTACCCGTGTGACCCGTGAGCGTTGTAAATGTCGACCAATCATATTCGTCGTCGTCCTTGTAGAGTCTGATCGTGTCGTCATAGGACGCCGATGCGAGAATCTATCTGTTCTGGAGGAGGATTTGACGTGTGTGACGGGGAGAGGGGGAACGAACCTCGTGTGTAGGATGCCAGGCGACGCATTTGACGTCTTGACTGTGTTCCATCAGGACCTCCAAGCATGCGAATTCCGCGTCGGGCTTGACTGCGAGCCTGTGGGTCAACTCGGGATCCAAGTAGGCAGTCGGTGATGCTTACCCTCCCAGATCCATACGGACTTGTCGCGGCTACACGACGCGAGCAAGGTGCCCGACGCCGAATAGGCGACGCATTTACATTCCGTGTCGTGTCCCTCCAACGACGCGACGCATTCCCATTCTTTTGTTTCTTCACCCGTACCCGCGTCGTCGTCGTCGTCGCGTTCGCGTTTCTCCCAAATACCGATTTGGGCGTCAAACGACCCCGTCGCCAACGTCTCCCCAGACGGCGCCCACGCAACGCTCCGCACCGTCTTTCCATGCCCCGTCTGAATCGTCGTATGATGCGAAAAAACGAGATCGCCACCGTCACCGTCACGATGGGGGTCTTGACGGTAGGTGTAGAGACGGACGGATTTGTCGGCGGAGCAGGAGGCGAGGATGGGTTTGGATGGGTTCCACGCGACTTGCCAGGCGCGATCGTCGTGACCTGAGGGATGTTGTTGGATGAGGTTTGGATGTGGATCTGGGTGTGTGCGTTACCTGGGAGGTCGGCGAGGAGGTCAAGTGTGTATGGGAGATCTGGCGTCATGCTAGTCGTCGTACTGATAACCGGCAGTATTATTAGGTAATACGTATTCACTAGGTAAAGGTTGCCTTGATACTTTGACTAGTGGATGCCATCAAAACCTCTGGCTTTTGGCCTCAACGTTCAACCTCAGGCACAAACTCAACGGTTGCCCATGACTCAGGTTGTCCGTCCCTACTCCTCTGTTTCGTCTCGTTGGCATTGAGGCACAAGATACCCATGTGTTCAAGAAGTATTCGGTTGAGAACACGGGTCCAAGGATGCGTTAGCGCCTCAGGTTCACGCATAGTCATCCATTGGTCCATTCTACCTCCTTCCGGCTTCCGGGTATCGAGGCGCCACCTATCCCCAAGAGTCACGCGCACGGTCAAGACCAGCAAATGACGTTCCTCAATCTGGTCATGCCAACCATTCCAGGCGGAGCGACTGATTGTATCCCCGAGAAGCACTTGGTTGCCACAGGAGATCAGTTTACACCTCAGTTCGTTTCTCAGACTCACTCGTTCGCTTACTGACTTCATGCTCCTGTATCAGCTCCCATTTTTTGGCTTTGGGCGCCCTGATGGAAGAAACCGAGTTTATTTCACCCGGATCTCACGTGATTGCGTCACTATGGATTGTCTCCAGGTGCGTTCTGCATTTTTCAAACGGGATGCATGTCATCGAAAGCCACAAGGGGTCCATAGGTTATTGACATTTCATTTTCTCGCCAACAACCCACGGGTTCATCCCCAAACCTTTCTGATGATGGTTCGTATAGGAACGGATGAGTGCAACTGATGAACATGGCGTATTGAACAAGTTGACATGTGAAAACTTGTGTGCGACTTGCGGACAGTTCGCACTTGTTGCGCTTTCCGGGCAAGAATTCGTTTTACCACGGATGCCCCTAGTGACGAATCACCTATAAAAAACGTTCCCCGGAGACTCATCTTTTCCAGCATTCCATTCATTCTACATACGATGCCTTTCAAGTCTCTGTTCGTCCTCGCCCTCGCTAGTGCTGCTCTCTGCGTGCATGCTTCCAAGTTGACTTTCGCCGGTATTAATATTGCAGGCTTTGGTATACCATGTCTTCCACACGAGTCAAACACCGTCTAACAAAACGTCTAGATTTTGGAACTGACACAGGGGGTAATTCGAACTTTAATTCGGCTTCCCCTCCCCTCAAAGAGCTGGGTTGTAAGATGACTCTTTTTTGCACGACCCTCTTTGATTCGCTTACGAACCTGTCAAGCTACCGACGGCGCTGGCCAGATGAAACACTTTGTCGAGGATCACGGTTTCAACTTGTTCCGTATTCCTACCAGCTGGCAATTTCTCACCAGTGGCCAGGCGACTGGTAAACTCGACACCAACGAATTTTCCAAATACAACATGGTGGTCCAGGCATGCATGGCTACTGGTGCACACTGTTTACTCGACCTTCACAACTATGCACGGTTCAATGGCCAGGCAGGTGTTATCTCCGTGATGTAGGTCTTTGGTCTGAAATTCAGCCATCCTTAGGTCATTGGTCAGGGTGGCCCTAGCAACGAGGTCTTTGCCGAGCTTTGGGCCAACATTGCCTCACACTATAAGGACGAGAGCCGGGTCATGTTTGGACTGTAAGTGTTCTGAATCGTGTCCGTTCAAATTCTTCATGCATTGCAGCATGAACGAGCCCCATGATCTTCCCGTGAGTCTATCTTGACTCGACACTGATAATCAAATCTAACGGGCGTGCGCAGAACCTCGATATGTGGGTTGAGACTGTCCAGGCCGCAGTGACCGCGATTCGTGGGGCGGGTGCGACCTCGCAAAAGATCCTTCTTCCTGGCGACAATTGGACGTCCGCCACGACCTTTGTTTCTGGTGGTTCTGCTGATGCACTCAACAAGGTGAAGAACCCTGACGGTAGTCACACCAACCTCGTGATGGACGTTCACAAGTACCTCGACTCTGATGGCTCGTGAGCGACATATTGTTTATCTTGTTTTTTTTCGCGCCATTTATTCGAGGGTGATACAGCGGCACCAACGAGGAGTGTGTCACGGACAACGTTGATTCAGCTTGGGTTCCTCTCGCCAAGTGGCTTCGCCAGAATGGCCGGCAGGCATTGCAGACGGAGACGGGCGGAGGCAACAACCCGGGATGTGTCAAATACCTTTTGCAACAGATCACGTACCAGGCTGCAAATTCTGACGGTCCGTCTTTCAAACCTCGTCCATGGCCGCAACACTGACTGTGAGATTGGCGTGTAGTCTTTCTCGGTTACTGTAGTTGGGCCGCAGGGTCATTTAGCACGGGCTATGTCCTCAGCGAAGTGCCTACCCAGAACGGGGATACGTGGACTGATACCGAAACGGTGTCGCAGGCACTGTCGCCGAAAAAGAACTCGCTTGTCGCATCCGTGCAGTGAGTGGGCGTCGTTTGGTAGTGCCGGTCTGGAACTGTGTACTACCCGTAATAATCGTCCAAGAATGTATTAGATACCCGGACGTCAAAGTTGATTCCAGCAGGGGCAGACGATACTAGGCTGCGCGTTCTGTGGCTCTCTGGAACCTCTCATTTAGCTCAAGGTCTTCATTCGGCACTCTGAGAATGGCTTGCAGAACGTGAACATGGATGTTGCATGGCAGATTCAGGCAGAGGGATGTAGATGTTCACGGACCTACGTTTCTCATCTCACGGTACAATTCCTTTTCCAAGCAGAGAAGATCTTGTTCTCAAAAGCCACAGAGAGCATCCGAGGACTTTGTACATATAGCCGTGGGATACGTTTCCCCGCGAGTGAAGAATGGTGAGAAAACCGAGAACAAAAATAGTCGCAGGGTGAAAGTGGGCCGGGAGGAAGATGCCAAAGTTCAGCAACTTGACGTACTAAGTCAAACGGAGGAAAAACCAAGTAGGACTTGGACCAGCCCACTGGGAATGCCGGTAGGCAAGGCTATCTTACCGGTACCACCCATCCCGTCAGATATGGCTCGAGAGCTGGAGCAGTG
This sequence comes from Aureoboletus auriporus, assembly GCA_038089615.1. Classification (NCBI taxonomy): domain Eukaryota; kingdom Fungi; phylum Basidiomycota; class Agaricomycetes; order Boletales; family Boletaceae; genus Aureoboletus; species Aureoboletus auriporus. Next base: position 19,151 of record JBBPLF010000036.1, read on the forward strand.
GACTGCCGACTAAAGCAGTCCAGGGTAGTACCGCCATGCCGAAGGGGTTCGATTGGTCGATCTTTGGACCGACTAGACGCTGCAGATCATTATATATATAGTGTCCTTCGTCATGTGCTTCATCACGCCAAGGAATCAATGCTTGCCCATCCCGATATTCGACGCCAAAACGCCGGTGTGGAACTAATCCAATAGAGTCGGGACGTTGGAATATCGGCAAAAATGACATTGCTGTCAGATTTTATCTGGCCATTGCAAGAGGTGGACATACCATCTGGCTAATGGGAGCTAGCCATGCCGTTGGCTATCAGAATATTTGGGGTGGTTCGTAACGACGAGCATCGATCCAATAGCGTTTGGAAGCGGAGGGGGCTCGGAACAATGCGACCAAGACTGCGAGACGAGTAGGGTGCCAGTCGCAGAAATCAGTAGCTTAACATTCCTGGTGCATTGATCGTGATCCAGGATAGGGGGTTCAATCTAGGGCTGACGCCGAAAAGTTCTCACGTTTCGGCCTATACGAGCTGCTGGTCGAGTGCCAACCCAGTAGTCATGATCCAAACCGGTCTCATACAGAGCGCACACGATGATCTCATGACAGACCTATGCTATGATTACTATGGTCTTCATCTCGCCACCTGTAGTCTTGACCAGCGGTAAGCTCTCATCCGAACGTACCTCAGCCGCTCCCAATCGACTCTTCAGAATCAAAATTTGGCAACTAGATGAAACAGAAGGGACATGGAGTGTTGAAGACGAATGGAAGGTCACATCTTTCTTCATGACGCGAGTACAGTGCATTGAACTTGTTTATGCAGGCACATGATGCTGCTATCTCAAGACTGAGCTGGGCTCACCCAGAGTTCGGCACAATCCTTGCCTCGGCGTCGTTCGACCGGACCGTCAAAATCTGGGAGCAAACCTCCTTTGGCAGCAACTCATCGAGATGGGTAGAAAGAGCAGTCTTGCTTGACGCGCGTGGCACAGTGAGAGCAGTCGAATTCGCACCGCACCATTTCGGATTGAAGTTGGTGCGTATTAACGTGGATTTGACACCGTTCCTCCATCTCAATCTCGTTCAGGCAACTGTCTCATCTGACAACCATCTTCGGTTATACGAATGCCTAGAACAATCGTCGTTGGCTACCTGGCAGCTCTGCGAAGAAGTAGATATCACGACGCTTCCGTCGATGTCTTCTCCCTCGTCGTTGTCTGTCGCATTTTCGACGCCCACGCAAACAAATGCAACACTCGAAGGCGCTTCTGCGTCTCTGGTCGCTCAGGCACTTCAGCAATCGCAGATTCCATTGCAGCAGAGACCTGGATTGGGTAATCGAGAAGCTGATGGTGGTTGGTGCGTGTCGTGGTGTAAAGAGAGGTATTGGGGCGAAATCCTTGCGGCTGGTTGCGGCGTCACGGGGACTATCAAGGTGAAGTGATCGCAAGCTACCTATAACTCTGCTATGGTCTCAATTTAACGTCTTTCTCCACCAGATCATTCAGGTATCACCTTCCCGCCGCCCGACAACATTGTTGACCCTCGATCCTACTCCTTCTGGGGCCCCAAAACTGTCGGAGAGTAACACAGGAACGGGACCATCCGGCGATGGGGAAGCCCCAACTCCATACGCGATTACCTCCGTTGCGTGGGCACCGTCCTGCGGACGATCTTACCACCTTCTCGCCACCGGTGGAAGAGATGGTCATGTGAGAATTTGGAGAGTGAAACTAACTGAAGACAACGACGATGCCGAGGTAGAAGGGGAACTGAGATGGTTGGGTACGATCGTCGCAGATTTTGACCATCACAAGTCTGTCAACTCTTGCCTTCTTGAATTGTGCCGTGTTCATCCCTGTTATAGGTCGGCGGTCGGTCGGGTAGAATGGAATATAACAGGGTATAGTTTCTGCGACAACGGTTACCTTTCTGAAATACTAATATACGCATCAGCACTGTTCTTTCGTCAGCTGGCAACGATGGTCGTGTTCGGCTTTGGAAAGCCACAATTGGGAGCGTCTGGAGACCTGCAGGCAGCATTGGAGTCGAACAATCGGAGGATTCACCCGATGCAGACGCGGTGATGGACGATAACACTGTTGGCGAATAGTGGTTCGATTTCACGAGTAGTTGACAATTGTCTCAACGAGCGGAGACGAGAAAATGGCTATTTATACCGTGTCGAAATACCACGAATTTCTCATCCTTGGTGCTGCCAGGTAAGCCAGCTATACATGGCGAGGGTAAAGAGCTGCCTCCCGGGCCGGAGAGGGTCCAGCTGACTGAGTAGTACATGTGCAACTTCATTTGTGCGGTATCAAGATTGCTCTGATTCATCGCTGTTAGTACAGTTGTCCACTCGAGATCACTCAGGCTAGATAGAACGATGGCGCAATCTAGGCCCGTCATTCGTTTCAATCATGCTCCAGCAGCGCGACTGACCTTCGATCGCCTCTCACTTCATTAGCAGCAGTCCACGTTACAAGGTCGTCATCTGCCGCAACCTTGGCCCCGATGTAATGCCACTATTGGAGGCTAGACACGAACTAGAGGTATGTTCGTGCACGTTTGGATGCTATTCGATTAGGTTTCTAATCTGGTAGTGGTTAGTTGGTTATCTGGCCAGAGGACCGCGCGTGCGATAGGACATGGCTCTTGGAGAATATCCCCGGTGCCACTGGCGTAATCGTGATGCTGACAGACAAAGTACGTCCTTTGTGCAGTCACTCCTCCGAACACATTCGACTCCATGCTCAGGTTGACTCTGAACTGTTAGACAAGGGTCAGTCACAATCACCACTCTGGGGGGGATCTGAGTTTGATGAACTCGTGGCTCATATGTAGCTGGATCTGCTTTGCTAGTCGTATCGACGATGTCTGTTGGTTATGGTGGGTTTGTCCTTTCATCATATTATAATTTCTCACCTTGTTCTTTGCAGAGCATATTGATCTCAGGGCAGCTGCGAAAAAAGGACTCAAGGTCGGTTATACGCCCGATGTTCTGACTGATGCAGGCAAGTCAAATTCACTTGTATAGCTTTGTCTTTAAAAATCCTCTATAGTGGCTGATCTATCCGTGATGCTGGCGCTGATGGCAGGAAGAAATGGTGGAATAGGATGCTCTCTCGTGCAAGATGGAGGGGTGCGCATGCGATTACCTCTGCATTCGAGTTATAGTGACAGCAGCGCCCCACAGTGGCCAAACTTCTCGTGGGCTCCTTTTGGCCTCTGCGGGCCACAGCTCAGCACGACAGTGCTTTCCCCCACGCGCACAGTCGGTTTCATCGGATTTGGTCGAATAGCGCAAGCAACCTTGTCCAGACTCGTTTCATTCGGCATTACGCATTGTTTGTATGCATCGAATCCCTCTTCCCCGCCCAACATACGGCGTGATGCGGAATTGCAACAAAAGTACAACTTGAAGGCGGTCTCCAAAGTGGACCTGGATGAACTGGCTCGCGAAAGCGACGTCCTGATGGTTCTCGCGCCAGGTGGTTCTGGGACCTATCACGTCGTCGATGAAGCCTTGTTGAGGCAAATGAAGAACACGAGTATTCTCGTGAATGCGAGCAGAGGAACGCTGGTCGATTCCGATGCACTTGCGAGGGCCCTTCGAGAGGGGTGGATCTGGGGTGCAGGACTCGATGTTGCGGAGGGGGAGCCAAATGTGTCCAAAGATCACCCGCTGGTCAAGGAACCAAAGTAAGCTGTGTGATGCACGATGGTTGAGTCTCTCTGTTGAACGTTTTCAGGTGTGTCATCGTTCCGCATATTGGGAGCGCGACGCTGGAGACACGGAAACATATGGCGACATATGCTGCGCAGAATTTGATCGCTGCTGTTTTTGGCGGTGACATGCCGGCTCAAGTGGATCTCTCTTCTCTTGTTTAACGTTCATTGTTCAGAATCAAAATGGCGTGTTATCAAGTAAAGATGGTTTCAGTAGAGGTGGGGTTGTAATTGAAATCACCATACACTGTTCGAACAAAAGGTCTCTTACTGCGTACTCGATCAAAGACCTCAGGATAAAAAAAAATAAAGTATGTATAGTATCAATGTGGTCTGCGGAACATGATAAGTCAAGGACGAGGGCGAGCCAATGCCGTCGATTCAATACCACCGCTTTGGCTTCCTTCTCCGCGTATCCGCACCCTCCCAAATAGAACGATTCTTCGACTTGGCCTTTCCGAGCGAAGAAGGCCCGGCGAGCCTCAAGCCATCGACGAATAAACCTTTCGTCTTGCCCGACTGGGCACTCTGTTCGTATGCATCCCTAAACTTCTTTGGAAACCTTGTGATCGTTGGTATTGAAACATGAAAGCATTCGGAGGCCCATGAAGACACGCCTGCGAGAACGGCTTGCGGTTGCATTCGGAGCGAAGGCGTGAGGGGAAGGTAATGTCCCAGTAAAGAAGCGGCTGTCTTTCGAACCTCAACAGGGTCGATACAGCGCTGTATCCCAGCGAGAGCAGACGTCAAGGACTCGGTGAACGGAAAATGTGAAGAAAAAGAGGCGAGTTGGCCATCGAGAACAGAGATCGGAAATGGTTTTATAGGTAGGCTGGTCAGCTGCCAGTTCATGTATCCCGCCTCCCAAGGCAATAACAGCAAGTCTGCGCGCACGGTGGGTCTGTTATTCACCTTCCCACTCCGGGTCATCCTCCTTATCCGATGGATATACATGGTTTCCCTACTCGGGACGCCAATTTGAACTACCCTCGTCACTCCACGATAGTCCAGCCATCTCGCGTTCACGTCTGAGATGACCAGTATGGTCGGGTGTCCGTTTTCGGCTTTCCCCGCGGCATGGAACAATACCCGAGTTCGATCTCTGTCTGATTGCTTCATTTTCAAATGCGTCGTTACGACCTCCGTATTGTTGTCAGGCAGTACGTTCTCGGCTAGTGAACGCAACAACACCGAGAACAATTCTGCCGTCCGGACAGTCGGGCAGAATACGATCACCTTCGAGCTTGAACCGTGTGTGAGCTGATCGTGCGCGAGCAATTTCAGGAGCGTCGGCAGTTGATCTGAAGCGGTCGGGCACAGCGTGTGGAACAGTCGGATGTGATCGTGTGTCGTAAGCTCGCTGTTGCGGTCACAGGGCACCGAGAGGTTCGTACTGGCCATATCTTCCTCACTTTGATATGATGTTAAACCGGGTTCTGGTGGCACAGTGTGAACAAATGTGTGATCTGGGGACAGAATCCACGAGGAAAGTTGCCGGACTGCGCGCGGCATGGTCGCGCTAAAGAGCAACGTTTGGCGAAGTGGAGACCGCGGAAGGAAGGACACGATTGCATCAATATCATCGCGGAATCCCATAGAGAGTAGCGTATCTGCTTCATCTAGAACCAGCTGTCTACCTGTCAGCTGTAGGGCGCATGTAGTCAACGTCAGGAACCCACCGTAGAGCAGCCTTTGAACCCCTGCCTAAAGTCGAGCTCGTTGGTCAAGAGATCCCTTAGTCGTCCCGGGGTCGCAATCACAAGGTCCCGTGATGACTCCATCCAATCCCTCTTTTGCCGAGCCTTGTCAGTACCGCCAACAAGTAGTTGTACCTCAAAGCCATTTCTGTGCTCTGTGAGCCTCTGTATATCGATTGCAATCTGTAAGGCCGATTCCCTTGTAGGGGCGAGGATAAGAGAGCCCGCTGAACCGCGTCGGAAGGCATGCCTCAATGTGGGGAGAACTTTCGAGAGCGAGTTTTTCAATATGCTCGATGTGATCGAGTCGCGACTCGATGGCTGAGGGGGCGTGTTCGGAAAAGTTATTGCAGGCGATGCGACAGTGTTCAAGTATCGTTTCGCTAGGGTGTGACGCGCTTGAATGAGAGAAGATGATAGGCAGCGGAAACTCACGAACACGGATCTTTGTCGCGGTAACTACGTGACGCACGGCCCCGTAGATAGACCTTGTCGCCATCGGTTCTGTATTGAAAAAAAAGTCAGTTACGTAAATGAACCAAAGAAAAAGATCGCACTGCATTAAGAGGGAATCGAACCCCCGGCGGGTCGATGGCAACGACCCAGGTTACCACTACCCCATTAATGCTTGCCAAAGACAAGCAAAGATGAATGAATAATACTTTAGCCTAGTGGGACTGTATGATCACAGTAGTTGGTCCTAACTCTGTACATATTTCTACGCTGCATCCCGACTACAGTAGATCATACCATCCCACACGATGGCGAAAAGCCAGAAATCTTCCGCAACTTCTGGCACACGCAAGAAGAACGCACGCAAAGCTGCCCAGGCCCAAGAATCCGCATCTGCATCTGCGGTGCCTCCCCCTTCGCCTGTTCCTAAACAATCGAAACAGAAAGGCGGAAAGACCTCCAAGCTATCCAAGAGAGAAGCCAGAGAACAGCGCAAGAAAGTATATATACCACCTACCAAACCAGCCCCACCAGTCCTCGATCCACTCGATACTACTGGTCTCGCTCATACGTTGCCCCCAGAACTCGTCGTCGTTCTCAGGGCATTGGGGAAGAAGGATGCTGTCACGCGAGGGAAAGCGATAGAGGAACTTGCCAAGTGGGTTGAGGACGCGATCAATGAGCAGGCCGTGCGCGACCATGATCGTGACCGATATGAGGAAGATGGCAGAAAGGCTGACATGGTAGTCAAGATGTTACCGGTCTGGGTGTGTCTCCACACCACGACTGGTCTCAGGTACGGCTAACTCCCTTCACAGCTCCATCGTGCACCTGTGCTCTTCACCCACCCTGCGCGGCGCCTTCGCCAACTCGCTGCTTCCTTCCACCTCTCCCTTCTTCGCCTCGACCCAGTGCGCGAGGCCCTCATCGCGTGGACCAGCGATGTCGCGTCTCAAAGTGAGATGGAGACACTCTTAGGAACGTGGGCAATGCTTGCACACGACACTGATCGAGGGGTCACCACTATCGGCATGAAGTCTTGGGCAAATTTCATCTCTGTCGCTTCCAGTCCGGCCGCAGATATTCAAAATGAACATCGTGCCACTTCCCAACTCACGCGATCTTTACCAAAGATCACACTTCACCCTCAGTTTCTCATCTCCCTTCTCAATTATGTTCAGCGGGTCGTCCTCGATCCACAGGGCCTTCACGCAGCCCTGAACCCGACTCCCATAGTTCTTCCCATGGCTTCATCTTCTCAACATCTACAGGGTAGGAACACACCCCAAGGAAAGAAAGGAAGCCCAACGGTTCAATCACAACAGAAGAAGAGTGGTCGATATGTTCCGCCTCCGTCTGACTCTTCGTCGTCTACCCCAAATTCTTTGCCGAGTGATAGCCTTGGCGAAGAGAATGACTATGAAAGAGCAGGAAGGCTGAGGGTAGGCGCTCTAGGTGTTGTTAGATGGATTATAGGTACGTTGGTTTTCCTCTGCTTGGTAGTCAGCGAGATATCCTCTTGTTGTCCCTTCATTCATTTCTATGCACTCCGTTCCGTTATTGATGTGATTTGTTCAGAAAATTGGCTTGTAATCGATTCTACCTCTGCAACCCACCTCCCTATTCTGATAGCACTCCTATCGTCTCCCTCGTTTTGGTCTACTCTTCATCCTGCTCTTGTTGATTCGAATTCAAGTTCTGACCACAGACAACCTTGTCCGTTCTCTGTCGCTTCCTTCGGTCAAGGCCAGCCACACGTCAGACATGCTGGGTGGGCACTTGTAGGTTCTTTAGTTGGAGTATTTAAAGGTCCGTCTCCGTCTCCTTATCGATGCAGAAAGTACGACTTTCCGTTCTTTCCTGCTATCGATCATCTAGCGTCGGTTACATGTGTAACCCTCAGCACGGTCCTCATCTCAAATAACTAACATTCTTGGAACCAGGAAATTTACCAGAACCCTTGATTCAGGTTTTAAGTACCGCTATACTGCGTTCAGCATGGGTCGAAACCGATGGTGGCGTGCGGGCAGCGCTAGGAGGTCCCTTGATGGTCTTCCTTAGAGGTGCGGTTTTCATTTATTCAGACAAATTACCTTGAGGTACTATTTACTGCGTCATAGACTATAGCCAAGCTTGGACAATTGATTTAGAAAGCGCGTCGAGAGGTTACAATAACCTAGATGCAGACGCTAAAGGCGCAGTGCTCGACGACTCTAATTCCGGCTCAGACTCAGGATCCGGCTCAGACTCAGAGGGTGAAATGGACAGTAATGATGACGTCGTCATCCCGGATGTCACCATCAAATCGGCTACCAACGGACAATTGGTGTCTGAAGCTTACACAGAATTCCTGCAATTCCTTGAGCTAGGATGTTCTGGGTCTCCTGTCGAAGGTTATCCATTGGTATTGGTCGTCTTAGCTGGGATTCCTAAATCGGTTTGTTTCTATCTGCGTGCCTTGAGGACTGCTTGAATACCGGTGTTCTAGATTCTCCCACCTACCCTGCCGGTCGGCGACAAAGAGACAAATAGGCCTAATATTCACCCCGTTTCACAACTATTTACCTCCTTCTGGGCTCCACTCGATGCCGGACTCCTGGATAAACAAGCATCCTCCTCCTCATGGCTCAAGGCAGTCAGTGAATGCCTAGTTTTGATTATTCGACGAGGGGTGCACGTAGGGAGTGTGGCCGCGCATACGAATGAGGATGCAAAGAGATTCCTCGTATCCCAGTTTTCCAATCTATGGAATGCATTCGTCACTAAGCGGCTGCGGGTCGCGGCGATCGAAGCCGCCAGGATTATAGCCAGCACAGCAGAAAGACTTGGGAAGATCGGAGGTGGTACGTTGATGTCTTGAGATTTCCGGTCCGGTCCGGTCCATCCCTAACTTGAATTGCAGATTTCTTCGACGCATCCTTCGACGCATTCTGTTCAGCCATACTCAATTCGAGCCATACCTCTCATGCTACTTCTCACGCTGCACTTGAGATAGCACCAACTTTCTTCCACCTCTTTGCTTCCATGTTTGCGCCAGAGACTCACGCAGGTCAGAAGACACGAGCTGTGTTAGAAATTTATGTACGAAATGTGATCGAGGCTCTTGACAGCGCCCTGGGTTCTTCGGACCAGACTCAAGTAGTGAATACAGCCAAGGATCCCCTCGTGGCACTCGTGAAACTCATGGATACGTTTGGCCCCTCGCTTTTCGACGATGGGTCTTTTGCTTCTCGCACCGACACCATATTCGTTGTCCACCCGGTAGCGCTTCTGCAGGTCTCAACCCAAGGTGTATTGGCGTACATTCGACATCGATCCATGTCCGCTGATAGGTCACAGGGCGAGTTAAAGATACAAACCTTTTGGACGGAGCTTCTGGGTGCACTTGCATCTTCTCCGACGGATGTCGCCCTCTCGCTGTTATCCCCACTAGTTGGTGCCTCGCTCCCGATGCACCTCACAGGAGCGAATACAGCAATGGACGCACTAGTGGAACGTTTGGTGAACAATGCAATAACCGCAGGCGCCCCCGTAGATGAGCAGATAGCGGTGGCGAGAGTATTGGGCACGCCAGGTATCAACATCCACTCATCTATCGTGGTTTGTTTCTAGATAACGAATATTTTCAGCCCCATTCATTTCATCTGGCTGTTTGGACACGATCGCCTCTATCCTTTCAAATAGTATTGCCACTTTTGCGGACGCAAGAGTGAGGTTCGCTGGTATGTCCTCGACTGAACTGGTTGAAGTTCCAGATCTGGTTGCAGGAAACCCTGCTGTGGGACTTGCGAGGCAATTGGCCGGTTCGGATTATGAGTATACTGGCGACGTTGGCGTGGAGCTTTATGCCGGGATATTCTTGCTTGGCTATGTTATACCTTACGAGGGGGAAGCTTCCAGCAGCAAGTGGGTAGAAGATGCAAAAGCGCTCTGGAGCTCTTGGATTTCCAAAGATAGCGACAGAAAAGGGGAGATGAGAGATATCGCTGGCAGCATCGTGAAAGAGCGATTGAAAAACATTGTTATCGATATCAACGCAGAGACAAGGTGTGTGTGTTTCGTTCGCTGTGATTCTTGTCACCCTGAACCTGCCATCTAGACCCGAATACATCATCCAGTGCATCATTCCGTCGCATCCAGGGATCTATATCGACCCTCTCAGAGATGTTCTTCCGTCCCGTGAAGAATTTGACTATATGCTGGAATCCTCCTCGCTCCCCTCCTCGACCATTTCTCCCAGCTTGGCGCTTCTCGACGCCACACTCCCAACCTTTGCCAGTCCGCTTAGCCCTCCGAATCTAGCACGTGCAAAGTATGCACGTGCCGTCTTTGCTCTACTTGCGTACCTCGCCTCTTCACGTACTGTCGCAAGGTCAAATCTCTGGGCACTACGTCACATTCTCGTTCTCAGCTTCTGCATGAATGAATATCTCCGTGTAGAGGACGCGCGAGATGGCCTCGTGACGCTTGATGTTACGAGGGACCATCTCGAGGATGTGTTAGAGAAGGTGAGATCACTGACGACCTATCTTCTCGGTCGCCCAGAGGATGGCATACATGCCAAGATTGTCAATGCACTCATGAGCAAGGACTCCATAGTCCAATTCGAGGATGGGAGTATAGCATCCTTTGTTATCGCGGTCGCTCGTCATGCCAAAGAGAAAGATAGAGTGAGAGATGCAGCGGTGCTCGCCATCGTGCTACAGCACCTGTTCAGTGATGCTACCAAGGATGATGCTGACTTGTGGTTGGCCCTCGCCAGAAGATTAGAAAAGACAGGTCAGCCCTTTTCTTTTTTCGCGTTCGAATATCCTCATTGTCGATTTCCTCACTACGTCTCTAGCTCCCCAAACCAGCATCACCATATTGTCCTCCATGACGAGTCATGCACCGGAACCCCCAAAACTCGACAGGTATCGTAATGAACTAGCTGCTTCGCTCATCGGCATTCGTCCCAGCGCAGTGGCCACCACAGGTCTGGTTACCTTGCGGTTACTAGCCGCTACCGCACCAGACCCCGACTCCGACATCGTCTTCCTCCCACAACAGCGCGCCGTGAACGTGATGAAGGCATGTCAGGCGTGGGTTTCTGCCGACGAAGACGACGGAGAGGGTGTCGATGAGCATGTAGAGAGCGCCATGACACTAGTCTTTTTCCACCTCGCGCCAATCTTGCAGAATGTTCCGGGGTCCCATTGGGATTTCATCTGGGATATCATCGAGAACAATTTGGAGGTGCGTCCTATATGTTTCTTGAAGAAGTGGGTGTTGAAATCAAGTAGAACTCCTCGCTGGCAGATAGCACTACGATAACAACACTTGGAAGAACATTGAAACTGGTGATTACTATCGATGATCTAGCGTCAACAAACAAGTCTCTTCGCGCAAATTGGGATGAAAGGAAAGCGACCGTGTTGGGACTCATCAAGAACTTGGTCGCCGTCAACACGGGTAAGTGATGAGTTCTTATCTCCGGATGACACAGGGGCTCATGGAATGTAGTCGCAATGCCCTACTCTGAGCCTCGTGCCTTATGTCGAGAGTCGGCTTTATCTGTTATTCAAGATATGCCATCTGCAATGATGACCGAGAAGACCTTACCAAGTGTACGAATAAATGGTTTTCGTTCATTCTTTCGTATTGACAGAAACATTGCAGATGTGCCACCTATTGGGGGACCAGTCCCAGGAAGTACAACGAATGAGTTATCATTTACTCACCAATGCCGCTCGGAAGCGAACCGAGCACTTTGTCATCGAGGCTGCTGTCGACACGGAGGATGCGGTGAAACCTGAGTTACCCCTTGAACTCGTCTCCATATTGCAGCGGAGTCTTGGCGCAGGGGAGGGGCTTGACCTAGACGAACGGTCAATCGCAGGCAACAAAGAAGCATCTGGATATCTGCTTGCGTGGATGATCACGTTTGACTTGTTCACCGACGCGGTACGTACATGCTCTCGATGCGCTGGAAACGATTGGTTCCAACTTCGAACGTAGTCGATGAAAGTGCGCTCAAGCTACTTCAACCACATGCGAAGCCTAAACATTATTTCCCAAAATTTCATCCCGAATATCTTTGACGTCCTTGGTTTGTTCAGCGGTGGAAAGCGCGTGTTTAAGCTGGATATATGGGGTGTCGACGAACTTCATCTGGAGAGTATGTATAAATTTCCTCTTGCTCCAGACTTGCATTTATGCCCTTGGACAGCTTTTGAACCAGAAAGTCCACTAAGCTTGCAACTGCTAGCTGCCCATCTTTACCATCGGGCTCTCCTCACCGTTCCCGCCCTGATTCGTTCATGGATCTCAGATTGTACTGACAAACAACTCCTTATGCGCGTCATTGACTATACTTCGACATACTTCTCGCCAGGTATTATCAAGGCCGAATTGGCGCAGGTCCGACGGCCAGATGCCTCATCGCAACTCTCGACAACGGAGAACTTGACTGTCAAAGTTTCCCCCGCTTCTGGCGAAGTGACAGCGTCGTACATGGTCGATGAACAGGCTCTCGAGCTCTCCATTCGGATGCCGAGTGACTGGCCATTGCACAGGCTTGAAGTGAGGGACACCAAGATGGTCGGTGTCTCGGAGGACAAGTGGAGGGCTTGGGTACTTGGAGTACAACAAGTCGTCTGGCAGCAGGTGAGCTCTGCGACCGCAGTGAGGAACGTGACTTGACCCTGTATCTGAAAGAATGGCCGCATCGTTGACGGCCTGACATTATTCACGAAGAATGTGACACTTCACTTTTCTGGGCAAGTGGAGTGCGCTATATGCTACTCGTACGCTTTGTGCTTCCTTCTCGGCTTGTCGGTATTGATTATTTTTGTTCGTTCTTGCAGCATCATTAGCGTGATGGACGCGAGCCTACCGCAGAAACCATGTAAAACATGCAAGAACCGATTCCACGCCAGCTGTCTGTACAAGGCAAGTTTATTTCAACTCACGTCTCTCTGTCGACTGACGGGATGTGATTTGAAATAGTGGTTTAAAACGAGCCATTCATCGAGCTGTCCGCTCTGTCGGTCGGACATTCTATAGTTCGGGTAATGTCAGTGAGGTGTATGCGGCTGTTCATTGAATATCTATCGCGTCCGTGTGTGAGCCGGTGATGTTTTACGGGACTTGGCATATTGGAAAAGTCGAAATATTGGTTGCAGCCACAGCAGGGTCATTGAAATCACTCTAATCTGAGCGCTGAGCAATATCGGTTGTTGTTTTTCATGTAAAACGTGAACTCAGGCTGACGTGGAATTTTTTCGGACACACCAGGCTGGACCGACTATAGTTGATGACTGAAATTGAAAAGGCCCAGTGTGCACCAACTTGAAGGCAGGCTCCGACGTTCTAATTGTGACGTTCATGTCAGATTGGTATTTGAAGTTGCTCTCTTAATCCGATGGTCTGGTGGTGATCGCCGATGATATCTTTGAAACAGTGCAAATGGAACAAAAGCCTTCGGAGAGCAATGTGGTGGTATGAGCGTTCCTTCCCACTGCTATTTGACCCAATTCCTGAACATCCTAATCACTTACTAACCTCCTTTAAGGCTTGAGGGTTCGCGGAGAAGAAGTGCGCTGACCAACTTGATCAGTCACGATGGCCGTCGGTGGCAAAGTTGAATTTTGACCAAATTGTGCTAAAAACGTCGTCCATCACGCCACTAGTTCTGGCAGTACCTAGGCTCAACTACTTGTCTATTTTTACATGAATCTCTTGATCCTCGATTATCTTGGCTACCCCCAGTAAGTCCCCAGGAGCTTGAGCTACCTTACTTTTACGCTTCGTACTAACTCAAACACAATAATTTCGACTGTCGCGGCTGAGCGCTTCTTATGGAACGCGGGCTTCTCCGTTTTAAACTGATATGTATCTAGTATTCCCGCATTGCTTCACGCCTTGGAACCAGCCTGATTCGCCTCGGGCGCTATCATGGCCGTCATTGACACGCTGTAGACTATGCAAGAGGAAATGGGAAGCTCATACATAAAGATGATCTCTCGAGTTTCAACGATGCTAACAGTAACCACTGTGTAACTATTGTGTATCGAAAATTCCCGGTATGATTCTGACACCGAGGATCACAACAGATTCAGAACACACCATCATCATTACGCCGGGTCAACCCTTTCTCCTCTCGTCCCAAAATACAAACCCCCTTACTGACAATGTTTGTTACCTATATTGTGTGACTTGATGGCAATTTGTTGTCGTTATCGCTATCCATTGTTGGCGCCCGACCCTCCAATCCAATTACTTTATTCATCTACTTCACGCCTCGACGTATCGAAGGGCAAAGATGAGTCGAACATAAGCATATATCGTTTTCACCCCAAGTTAGGCTGACACGCGCTGGTATTTTGTCGGAGGATGATGGACTGGAAGTCAGTAGATCGGCCAGATCCTCATACGTGTGGCTACTTGCTCCAGCCCTGGGTTTGCGTGAATGTTTTTGATATTTCCATTTCTAATCTGACATTGATGGTTATAGATTTATTTGAACCTACGACTCGGATACAATGGTAATCGACTCAAAATCAAACCACATCCGATATGTCAGTCACTCCACTTCTCCATCGCCGGCGGGGCTTGCGCGTCTGTGCCCCTACTGATCAATGATCACGGTAGTGAACAACAGCGCACCGTACACTGTTGTGGTTCCGTGCTGGCCGAACCGAGTGGTATCTTTGCCAGCTAGTTTCTTGGATCTCTATCTTCTGGCTGCAACTACAGGTCAGCGATGATCGCGTTCATCGAGATGTCCATTGGCCACTGTTCTCAGTGTTCCATTCGTATCCCCGGGTCGAGAGAACCATTTGAAAGCGCAGAAGCAGCAAGGAATGAAAAAGGCAGATGAACCCGAACTTGGAGATCGTAGTACATGGTTTATATATGGCTTGTAGATCGTCCTGACTCGTGGGCTCGCTGGGAAGACGCCAATGTACCGATACATGTAGTAGGTCAGTTGATCCTCGATCGGATGATCAATAGGACGGATCCAAACACTATGTACATATGTACAGCGGACAATGACTCGGAACTCTTCGTAATTCATTATGTAAGTAATGTAACTTATTCAAGTTGTTACCCTGAGCCTTCTATCATGCATGATACGGCGCAACTTTCTACTAGAGGTAAGTACGCGGAGCAACTGCGGAAATTACGGTTGAAACTGACGAGCCTGCGAAATACATTCAGTGTCACACTGATCATGCCTTCTAAGCTAGGGACGCCTATCGATGCAATCACACCGTATCGAGTATTTACGACTCGGATATAATGCTGAGTACGTAGAGGTATTACTCCCCCCTCTCGTTGGCCCACTGCCCCCATGGACGGAGGCACTCTCGGTAACGTAAATTTTAGGGTATATTGATCAAACTTCGGGTATCTTTACTCAACTAATTCCCCACCTCACATCGCATGAAGAGCCTTGTAGAGTCTAAGGAGCGCGCTGCACAGACCACGCTACTGCCAATGGAACGCACTGTCTGGAGGAAACTCGATAGATGGGTGCTTCCATTATGCACTATCATCTTTCTTCTTAATGCCGTGGTATGTTTTTCCCCTCGGTTTCATACTCTGTGCGCTTGAAGCGTAGATAATGCATAGGACAGGAGCAGCATCGCGAATGCACGTTTGGTTGGCTTGCAGAAGTCACTGAAGATGTCGAATTATCAGGTACCCGAGTACTTTGAACGATTCTAATCACTTTCCAGCTAACCAGTTCGTTCATAGTACACCTTGGCTCTGACTGTAACTTATATGTACGTGCACGAACGTTCGTGGACTGACCTCGGTCCCTCATCATGCACCAGCCCATATGTCGTTGCCGAGTTTCCCTCCACCATACTCCTGAAGGTGAGTCATATCGACAGTGTCAATACAGGCTGTCACACCTTTCTACACCACAGCATGTGGGGCCTAATCTTATGCTTCCTGCTATGACCACACTATGGGGTGTAGTTTCTGGCTTACAAGGTGAGTAATTATCTCATTCGTCTTATCTGACAAGATTTACTGGTAGAACTTTCAAGGGCTAGCTGATAGCTATTCCGGGATTTTGGCATGTCGATTCTTCCTGGGCTTGGTTCAAGGTTCGGAGTTATCGCAGGTCATGTTTCGCCCCATTCATTATCAGGCCAGGTGGTCTTTTTCCTGGAATTGTCCTCTATCTCTCTTGTTTTTATCCTCGGAGGACGCTGCAAATGAGGCATGCACGAACCTATCATTGCAATACTTAATCTGATGTTTCTCCCTAGGATTGCAGTTTTCTATACGTCTGCATCATTAGCTGGCGCCTTTTCCGGTCTGCTAGCTGCCGCCATTGACCATATGAATGGAAAGGGCGGTAAGCCTGGGTGGGCCTGGATCTTCATTCTTGTATGCCGCCAAGCAATCGTTTCGTGGGATGGCACTCATCTGTCCTGACAGGAGGGCATATTTACCTTTGTTTTTGGTGTGATCTGCTTCTTCCTCCTTCCTCGATCACCTGAAAAGGCGCGTTTTTTGACGGAGAAAGAACGGGAATATGTTGTTTTCGCTCTAAAAGATGCTGGTTCCATGTCGCTGGATGATGAAAATGACCTATTTAGCTGGACAGAGGTCGCTAGATCGCTCAAGTCCCCACACGTGTGGCTCCTCGCCATAGTCACCTTCTTCAGCGGTAATATGCACACCCTCAGTCTTTCCCTTGATTAATGACAATGGTAATGTCAGGTTCGATAGTCTTCGGTCTAGCTTTGTGAATAATTTGGCTCTCGATTTCTCTTTCCGATGCTGACGTGCATCACGGTAGCTTCGAACCGACGATCGTCGCTGGCCTCGGATATGCAGGTAACAAAGCTCAGCTCATGAGCGTGCCTCCATATGGGGCCACATTCCTTCGTGCGTATTCCGACAATGAACTTTGTTCATATCATAAATCATGTTGCGTAGTATCAGTAATCTCGGCCATGATATCGGATCACTACCAATGTCGTGGATATGTCGCGATATTCTTTTCTATGCTGCAGGTGATTGGCTTTAGCATGTATTATGGTACGTAAAAGCCATCAACTGGAGTAAGAACAGTGCTTAATGAGTCTACACACAGCGAGTACTTCAAGTCATATTCGTTATGCTTCCCTTTTCTTTTCCGTCACTGGTGCATTTGGTGCTGCACCCGCGCTGATAACATGGCTAGCAAGCAACAGCGCGCCGCACACACGACGTGCAACGACAATTGCCGTGGGTTTCATCGCGACCGAACTAGGTGGTATTCTCTCCACCTGGCTTCTTGGATATATATCTCCGGCCCCAAAATATACATCAGCGACGATCACATTCATCGTTATGGCTATCAGTATGGTGGTTTTGTCAGCAGTAAATTTGGTGTACCTATGGCGAGAGAACCGTTTGAAAGCGGAGAGGCGGCAAAGGATGGAAAAGGAAGATGAGCCGAAGGGGCTTGGGGATCGTAGTGCGTGGTTTATATACAGCCTGTAGCCTATCAGACGTCAGCTCCGAGTGTAGTAATCCTGGTCACACTAGGATGTATGTATGTCGCTGCATCCAGGTAGCATATCACGCTGCAGGAGGGGTTCTCAAACGGACAAACTCCCCTGCACATATGTACTAGTGCGGCGGAGTTTACTTCGGCTTTCTGAGTGCTGGTGCTATACAGCATAGCCTGACAATTTCCAACAAGCCAGTTGATAGCAACCTGGCAGGTAAAGTCGGTTACCTACGTCGAGTTCTGGCTTGAGCCGTTCGTTGATTTTTGTTCAGAAACCAGTGAAGAATTATACAGCATACTGAATGGGCATTTCTCTGAGTTGTGGTATGCTTCCGCAGATACGTATCTGGCAGTGCTATGTCAGCAAGACCCTGCAACATTTTTTACCAGTCTTGTAGTACAGTTACGAGCATGGCAACAGAAACATCGTAGGCGACGAATGGCCATGCAGTCAAGCTGCGCATGACTGTGTCCGCGCATGCCCTCAGCCTCGTTTGGTTGGCTCGTGTATCGCTATCATAGTTTAACATTGATGATGGTTGCTACCACCGCCCACTTGAGCCTCGTCGGGATCCAATGTTATAAGCTGTTTTGCAAAGTAACCGGCAGTGAGTCAAACATAATCGTTCAAAATCCGAGCTCTCAAACTTGACGCTTTCCAGAACTCCAGCCATTGTACAATGACCGAGGCTGAGACACACTATGCTTTCACCCCACGGGACATGAAAGACCTCGGCGAGCTCAAATCTGAGGAGATTGAAATGCTAGAGGGCATTGCCTGGAAGAAAATCGACAGATGGGTTCTCCCATTATGCACCATCTTCTTTTTACTTGCTTTCTTGGTACGTTTCAAGGCTCGCCTTCAAGCTCGATACTCATGCAGTGCTATAGGATAGGACTAATATCGCAAACGCGCGTGTGGCTGGCTTGCAGACATCATTGGGGATGTCCAATAATCAGGTGCGTCAAACGTGTTTGTCGATTTACTTCACGGTTAAGCGAATTCTTATAGTATACGGTGGCTCTGACTGTAACTTATGTGTATGTACGCGGACGTTCTGGTTCGGTTTCGGCTCATCATGCATCAGGCCATATCTCATTGCCGAGTTTCCGTCCACCGTGCTCTTGAAGGTAAATCTCATCGCCATTGATGATACAACTAGTCATAACTTTCGACATCCAAGCATGTGGGACCTAATTTAATGCTTCCTGCAATGGTCACGGCATGGGGTGTGGTTTCCACCTTACAAGGTGAGTAGTCGTCACTCCTACCTCGATAAGACGTTCGCCTATTTGAATTCAAGGCGTTGTCCATAACTATTCCGGGTTCCTTGCATGTCGATTTTTCTTGGGGTTGATGCAAGGTATGGATATTATGGGGTGTCATTCTCTCTATTCATTATGGGGTCAGGTGGCCTTTTCCCTGGCATCGTTCTCTATCTCTCTTATTTCTACCCTCGAAAGAAGCTGCAAATAAGGTATGCATGACATCGGTGTTGCAGTGTGTTATTTGATGGTCTCCCTAGGATTGCAACTTTCTATACATCTGCATCATTAGCTGGAGCTTTCTCCGGCCTTCTGGCTGCTGCTATTGACAATTTGAATGGACAGGGTGGTAAGCCCGGGTGGGCCTGGATCTTCATTCTTGTACGCCCCTTGCCCCCGCTTTGTGAAACGGTACTCATCGGTCTTGGCAGGAGGGCATATTCACCTTTTTTTTTGGAATCATCTCTTTCTTCCTGCTTCCTCGCTCACCTGAACAGGCGCGTTTCCTGACAGAGAAAGAACGCGAATATGTCATTTCTACTCTGAAACACGCCGGTTCTGTGTCGAATGACGATGAGAAAGACAGGTTCAGTTGGACAGAGGTCGCTAGAGCAGCCAAGTCCCCACATGTGTGGCTGCTTGCCGTCGTCTTCTTCCTAAGTGGTAATATGCACACCTTCCTAGCTTCAGCTTGATTGACAGTGGTCCTGCTAGGTGCGATAGTGTTTGGTCTGGCTTTGTAAGTGGCCTGTCTATCGGTTTATCCTGACGCTGATATGCATCGCGGTAGCTTCGAACCGACGATCGTCGCTGGCCTTGGATATGCAGGTAACCAAGCCCAACTTATGAGCGTACCCCCATTTGCAGTCAGTTTTGTCCGTATGTATTTCGACAATGAATTTTGTGATTTTTTTATTCATCTTCTCATACCGCAGTATCAATTCTCTCCGCCGTCATATCGGATCACTACCAATGGCGTGGATATACTGCAATATTCTTTTCTATTCTGCAGGTAATCGGTTTTAGTATGTTTTTCTGTACGTCGCAGCCATTCGCCAGGGTAGGATGAATGCCTTGTTGATGCACACATGCAGCGAGCACCTCGTACCACATCCGCTACGCATCCCTTTTCTTCTCGGTTACTGGGGCATATTGTGCGGCACCGGCACTCATTACGTGGTTGGCGAACAATAGCGCCCCACACGCTCGACGCGCGAGTGCTGTGGCTGCGGGCTTTATCTTGACCGAAGGAGGTGGTATCCTCGCTACCTGGCTCCTTGGATCTATATCTTTGGCACCCGACTACAGGTCAGCGACGATCACGTTCATCGTCATGTCCATAGTTATGGTAGTTTTTTCTACGGCAAATTTGGTGTACCTATGGCGAGAGAATCGTTTGAAAGCAGAGAGACGGCAAAGGATGACAAAAGAAGATGAGCCAGAGGGACTTGGGGATCGCAGTGCGTGGTTTATATATAGCCTATAGATTAATGCAGGAGTAGGGGGAGTGTGATACATTCTGTACTTCAATTGTTCCGCGCAAGGATGAGTAAACTGAACCTTATGAATGGGACTGCGCATCTCTTCAGAAACATATGGATCATCTCCGGAAAACCTCGGAGTTCCAACATGTAAGTATCGGCCGACCTGAGGGTATTGTAATACGACTGTGGAGACAAGTCAGAGGGTCGAGGCCCAAAGGGAAGAGTCCCGGAAGACGTTCGATGATAGTATGCATCCAAGTTTTGGTACATAGTCGTCGACTCTTCGAAAACCCCCTTCAGCTTTTGGATCGTAGGTCCTTCCATATTTAAAGTCCGCGCCATACTTGCGGCATTATTCGGGGATCGAAAAGGAGTGACTAGTGACAAATATTCGATTCACGGACCGACCACATCGAATTCAATCAAAACACGCAGGGATTCAAATATATTCAAAGCCCCTAATGTAGCCCACTAGACCTAATGTAGTTGGGTGAATACTTGCGTACAAATGACTACAAAAGTACCGAACCAACTCACGGCAAGTTATTACCAACATGCTCGGGCTCGGGCCGTTGTTCGGCCTAGTGGAGTAATGCTATTATTGTGACCATCGCAAAGACCTGGATGTGCATATCCTATGTTTATCTTGGTACCAAATTATAGAGGAATGTGCAATTTACGGATGGGAGTCAGGAATTTCTTGAAGATCATCGCGGGGGTGCTAAATGAGACGATCGCCAGTGGCAAAAACACGAATACGTCGTCGCAACTGATCGATCCATCATATGTGATCCCCGCATGACCTAGATTCGAGTCGACCGCGGTATTACAGCAGTGGCCCCCACGTACATATTGTCCTACACGATGAATGCACACTGAGGTTCAAGTTTCCGACCCCTGTGATGACTCCTAAGAGTCTGTTGTTCCCATTACTATCCCTTGAATGACTTGATTAAGTCAGGCTCGCTGCATCTATTGAAAGGCTATACTTATACATCCGAGTCAACTCAAGTTCCGTGATAGCGCGAGAGGGGCGATTGATGCAATCCTGGGAAGAATGTTCCAGTCCTTGGCGCGTACAAGACCCTAATATTGATTCTGATATGGATGGGCTACTCGTATGGACAATCCACGCTTGATGCCACGTCGTTGATCATGCAAATGATCTCACGAGCCACAAAACCCGTAGACGCCCATACCAAGGTTAATCTGCCCGTCTGCCCGAGTACTGACTTATCGCCATGTGGACAAACCATGGTAGATAGGCTGTATATTATTTCAGTCATCTTGACCGGTAACACCAAAATCGGGTCCACAACATATGACGCATTGTACCCACGCCGTTAAAGTTCAGGCAAACCAAAAGGTCCGGGGTTTCACTCGCACAGGACATGTGATCATCCGAACCTTGGCCTTTCAGTGAGTCATGCCAAACTACGTGTGTCTATGAATGAGAGTGAGAAGTCTGATACAGCTCAGTAAGCAAAACAACGACATCCCGTACCCCTCGCCTGCTAGGGGTATCGCAAACATAGCCATTATGGAATCGCCGATCAAAAAAAAGTGACTCATAAGCGATCAGTTAGGGAGTTTCGGTGCACAAGCGGCCAGGGACTAAGCTCGATGATCCACGACCTTTGTGCATGTGATCAACGAGTGGTCTCTGCATTGGCTGGTATTCGGGTTGGCCGGTCCCGGGTTTGAGAATGGACTCAAACTCCCAAATTCGGCCGATGGACGGACATGGCAATAAGGCGAAACCTGTCTGATGATTTGGTGCGCACGGTTATATCGGTGAGAGCGTCGGGAACAATGGAAAGAGCAAAAAAAAACCAGTACCCATATTGAAAATGGGTAATTAATAGGAGTGCGGATCCGACGTCCGACATCCGTGGCTGTGACCATTTTCAATTGAGCCTAGTATAAAACGGGCCCCTCAGTGGCAGGCTCTATGTGTCAGTGTCAGGGAAAGGGAAACTCATTCCTGACCCGAGTCAACTGGTCATGTCTGTTCACACTGTCTCGTTCGCTCCTTCTCCTGCGCTATCCAAACAGTTCGTAGCCGGTCAGGACCCCACGTTTGCATTTGCGAGGCTACAAGGTGACATATGTCTTGTCCAACGTGAGTGCTACTAGTGGCGCTTCACTTATGGTAGCAATATCTTAATTCCCCTCGCACGTAGTGATCGGACAGGAAGCGGATGTGTCTGGCACCCCTTTGCTCGACATTGATATCTTTCGACACGAATTTGTGTCCATCTTTCGCTATTCTCACTCGGCAAGAGTTCATCCCCACGAAATCAGGGTGTTTGAATCACTTGCTGATCATGCCGTCCGCTACGAGCCAGACAATGGCACCGTTTTTCTCGCAAAAGACCTCATGGCGCAACTAAAGCGCATCCTAGAGGCCTCTGCGATGTTACATAGGACTGGCATGTGTTCACGAATCCAACGACTTTGATTTCCCCACACTTCTTTCCATTTTTGTCAGTCAAAACCCTTTCGGATCCTTCTGTCGCACCCATCTTCACTCCATCACTCTTACGGATGTATAAGCAAATCATCTTGTACTATAGCAACTCAGTACTTTTACACCACCGCTAATGTGTTATAGCCATACTCACAGCAATCATCATAAGTACCTACTAATGCTCTGCAGTGTTGCTGGTTTCCTTATAGCATCTCATCAGAATACCGATCTCGATGTCATTGCTCCTGAGAAATTGCCCATCCACACATTTGATGGAATGACATGCCCTCGTCTCGTCCTGCAGGAACCGACTCGTGGTATCAATGGTTCGATGAATAATGTGCCAAGGGTCGGCCGCTAGACCGATCCATTTGTTAAGGTAGTCTGGCAAGATAAGAAATACATCACTGAACGACGGATGCGTCGCCCCAGCTAGAGAAAGATACCTTGTTATTCAAACCCTTTAACCAAGTGTGGGTACCTACGTGTGACGTATATCTCGTGAATTTCTGTAGTAGGCGCAATGGTGAGCAATTTAGCAAACTGGTCCCCAGTCGCATATTCTTCAGAGTTGATGGCAAGAAGAGGTATCGGAATCGTATCCTCCCATTGATCCAATCCTGTTAACAAAGATAAGTGTAAGCAGACAGCAAAATGCGAGGAAACATACGCCGGACTGCCGGATCAAAAGCGATGACATGACTAAAGTTGAAACGACGATCCGTGGCAGCCGCCATCTGACGTGCACCGTCATACGCACCAATATGGCAAGTCAATCAGACAGCTTACAGCTAAACTTCCCCCCAAAAGAGTGGCCGGCAATGATAGGTTTCGTTGCTTGTATCATGTCCCAGCCCTCCCATTCACACGGGCCCTGCCCACGGGTCAGTCGCTGGAGTGCTTTAAACACACCCTCAAGCTCAGCTAATCGAATGTCGAGCTGAACACGCCGAAGCGTCGTGTCGTCCATAGGCTGCTCTTCCATGTCGATCCACCTATACCTGGGTAAGACTCGCTCCCACACTATTATTCACTCACTCGAGGTCGGTCCAATTCAACCAATACAAGTCCCTGGTCTTCCCATGTTCGTTGGTTATCCGCACACTCGGCCCGGTACCATCGCGGTGTTCGATCGCTGCAACAACATAACCGCGTGACGCCAACTCGCCGCAGACGGCCGACTATCGACATGAAACCATACGACCTCTCCTCAAGTTCGAAGAGTATCACTCACGTTCATCAATCGCGAACAACCCGCACCATGGCTAAACAACACAACTCGCCATTTCGTCGAATGCGGCGGTTCTCTCAATGGTGCATTCTTGAAGGCGGGAAATGTCGTCCCCCAGGCAATGACGACAACGATGGCATCTATTATTATACATCCGCTAGATCAGTGCGTGACGAGCCGACTCTGAGCAGACAACATACATGAAATAATCTTGCAAATCGGATTCGACGACCAATTGGCCACCTTCAAGAGACCTTTCACCGTCTGAACTAACCTGACGAGATCTTTCAACCAACCAAACACGTGGAGAAAATGCGATGGAGTTACCTTGGAAACCATGTGACTGATGCTTCGTGTAGGATCGTTGGTTTGGACGGGTAAAAGAGTGTAAAGAAGACAGTGTCGAGGGTAATGCCGACTTGGCCATCAGGGGGCGCGAATCGATGCCTGAAAGTCCCAAAGGTCCATGGAGGGATGGGCAATTCGACATCCCGGACGCCTACGGGATAGCGTCCGCTGTAGGGGGGCAATGCCCTCGAATAGAGGGAGCCAAAAGCTGAACGCTTTGGCAATTCCGTACTGGGTCCATCCCGCTGCATGATGGTGAGAGTCGCTTGGCCAAGAAAGGTTAGGCAATATTATGTAATGAAAAAATCACTACTTCTATCCATACTAGCCCCGGCGGAACCAAGCGGGTCGCGCGGAACATAGAACGAGCTTATCTTTCTAGTGTCAGTCACCGGACTGATCATACTTCCGATAGGGCTAGCAATTTTAAGTTCAGCTAAACCTCGGAGGGTCCAAGCTCTTCTTGTGAGTCTTGTCCTCATATTCCCTCACTAATCCAAATAGCGTTATTACCGGAGAAGCTCGGATAACAGTGATAAGACGCCATGCAACGATGCTCATCGAACAGATGGTAGCTTCGAGTCCTTGACGAGGCCCATAGCCCTGCCTTCATGACTACCATAGTAAGTCGGAAAATGATGAAACGGTCACTGATCCCTAAGTACTGTTACGGGGTGGCCGGAGTTCACCGGTTCAATTCTGATGAATGCATAAAATTAGCACATGATACAGCGCAGCAGCGGATTACCCGACCAACTCCATAAGTATGACCGGAGGACCTAATATCTACGTCCACCAAAACTACCACCTAAGTCCGCAATGTCGGACTCGCTGGAGAGAGGCTCCTCTGAGCATCGCTGTGAACCGAATAGCAAACGCACACCTCTGCGATTCCTTCATCGCGTCACGGCCCTCTTGGTTAATTATGGCGTAGAAACACATGGGTACCTTCATCTCTGCTCGACTTGCTCGACCATCTAATGTGACTCCATGCTAGGATCGCGCCCATCCCGATGACAGAACGAACCGACACACGGTGGTATCAGATGTTTTTCGTCTGGTTTTCGACCAACTTCAACATTCTCAGGTACGTTGTCTGAAGTTGGAACTTAAAAGTAGCATTGGGGTCATATTGATGAAACATTAAAACCCCTGCAGCTTTGGTACAGGAACAGCCGGGCCTGCGTTCTTTTCATTGGGCGTTCGTGATGCGATCGTGATCATCGTTGTAACTAACGTCGTGTAAGCACACCTTCGATTTGCATCGATATAGCTGCTCACGGAGGGTCAATCAGAACTTGTATCGTCCCAGCGTTCTTGTGAGGTCCTTTGGTCTTTTTTTTTTATCCACGGTGTGAACTTTTGAATAGCGCGGTATTTGGACCGAAGCTGGGGATGCGTGCGATGGTGCAGTCACGCTTTTCGTGGGGGTAAGTGACCAATTAGAGGTACGCGTTGCATTCACTGACATCATTCAAGATATTATGGGTCCATAATACCGAGCATCCTAAACGTGTTAACAATGGAAGCGTACCTGGTTCTGAATTGCATCGTCGGAGGGCAGACCTTGGCAAGTGTGAGCTCACATCTGAACGATACGCTGGGTATTGTGATCATAAGCTTAATTTCGCTCGTCGTTTGTACCGTTGTTGCATCCATTCGTCCAGTGTGCTGAGCGCTCCCTAGGTGACCTTCTTTGGTTATCGGTTTATTCACTGGTAGGCGTTTATAATGCTATACTGTAAGCTGGCTACTATCTGTCCAAGGTACGAGAGCTTTGCGTGGATACCGAATCTCGTCGCTTTTATTGCGATGCTGGCCCTCGGGTACCCACAGTTGCATGCTAGCCAATACGTACCGGTCCCTGCTCCAACAACACGTTCGGTCGTGTCCTTTACGTCTACCCTTGTTGCGAATATGATCAGTTGGTGTACAATGACTCCCGACTACGGTGTCTACCACAGTCCTGCTGCATCATCGTGAGCTACATGTTGTTGTCGACATCTTTATAATCATGTTGGCTAATTTCGGTGTGCAGCATGCGAATTTTTTTTTACACGTATCTCGGTTTTCTACTACCAAGTGCAAGTTCTTTTAATATACTTGCGTCCTTTGAGTCTTGATTTATGTGGATAAAAGGTCATTGGAAACATTCTCGGGGCTGCCTTTGCAGCTGCAGCTCCCAATGTCCCCGAGTGGAATGCTGCCTTTCAAAATAGCTCGTCTGTTGGTGGCCTGTTTTACGGCGTTTTGACTCCTCTGGGCGGTTTCGGCAAGTTCCTCACGGTGCTCGTCGCACTCACTATACCGAGTGCCTGTGCACCGACGATGTACACGTTCTCTACGAGCCTCGTGTCTGTCGCCCATTGGTTCTCCCTCCCACCTCGTTGGGTGTATATCATCATATCTGAAGGCATGTGCGTTTTATATTTCCACGTCCAAAATTGGTCGAACCTAGGTCTTGACCTGACGTTGCAGCTTGATTCCGGTTGCCATTATTGGAGCACAAAAGTTTTATGCGACGTTCGTCGACTTCGTCAGTAAGTAGGCGCAGTCCCTCGATCGTTCCATTATCATATTTGACGCTGGCAGGTGTGATTGGATACTGGAGCTCGGCATTTGCAGGAATCGTGATCACCGAACACGTTCTCTTCCGCGGCGGACGCTTTACCGAGACTGCGTACCCGATCGCGGCGTGGAATGCTCCGGGGTTACTCCCACGGAGCACTCCTGCTGTACTGGCGTTTATAATTGGATGTGGTGCATTAGTTCCGTTCATGTCACAAGCGTGGTATGTCGGTCCGGTTGCAAAAGATGGGTCGGGGGATTGGGGTCTCTATGTTGCATTCGTCGTCTCAGCATTGTGTTATGCAATGTTGAGGGTTGTCGAAAGGCGGTGGGATAGAGGACGGGACAGTGAGAGTGACAGCGAGAGCGAGCAGGAAGTAAAAATGCACGAAGTAGAGGACAACCTGGGCTTGCCAGTGAAGGTGTAACAGGTTCTTCGCCACCCAGAGAGCCGCATGACCAGGTGTATTGTAAGTTCGTAAGGGTTGTAGGGGGGTCACGTTGTGCATGTATAGTTTCCAACGTAGTTGGGCGTGAGTTATACTTGAAAGCTTCAAAGCCTTTCAGCTGTCGATGCAACTTGTTGCCGTACATGGGTTGACACATGACACCATGATCCTCACCTGGGCCGTTGGGTAAACAAAACTATTCAAGATGCTGCTAGTGGAGGCAATACGATGTTATGACAAGGTGGGCATGTGTCAGTGCTACTAGCTGTGGGCAACACGAGATGAATCATCAGAAAGTTCTTGTCGGTATCCTTGCTAATTTGATGCGTTATGCATGTAGATACTAGACAGCTGGTCGCCAGTTTTGCAGGGAATGTTCACAAGGGCTGTACCCCAAGTTGAGTTTAGATGATTGTCTAGTCACCAAACTGTCTAGATGGAGAAATGTTTGACTGCACTGCGAAATTTTGAAGTTGAAAAAACTTGCAACTCAGTACTCGGTGCCCAGTGACATGTTTGCGCGCGACCTCGTAGGCTTGGCAGCATGTCTTCATTCTCTCCAATGCGTGCTGAATCCATCAATGGGAGCCCCACGCTCACTTGAGCATGGCCTGATTACGGAGTCAAACAGGGGCTTCAGATCTTGCGAAAAGATCATCGATGTATCTATCATTATGCCTCCATGTAGTCTGTGCGGACAAGTACGGGTGTCACTACTGCTGCAGAGAGCACCTAATCTCGGATCAGCCTCTGCTAGTCGTCAGGTGATGTGATTTCGGACTTCCCAAAGGAGAAAGGCTAAGAATATTACATCATGCCCGACCGGCC
The DNA here is from genome assembly GCA_038089615.1 of Aureoboletus auriporus. Classification (NCBI taxonomy): domain Eukaryota; kingdom Fungi; phylum Basidiomycota; class Agaricomycetes; order Boletales; family Boletaceae; genus Aureoboletus; species Aureoboletus auriporus. The sequence goes on from JBBPLF010000036.1 coordinate 47,172, forward strand.
CGACCGGCGACTCTGGTGATTATCGACGGTCAAAATATCGGCTAGCGGTCCTGATGCATGCACTCAATTACCATTTGCAGCGGATCATCCGACCAACGAGCATGACCAGCCCCAACAGACTCGGAGCAACTTGTCTCTGTCCACCAAAAATACGGCACCTACCCTTGACAAAATCCGCATGTCAGACTCGCTGGAAAAAGGGTCCCCCGATCATGGTCGCCGTGAACCGACTAGCGAACGCACACCTCTACGATTCCTCCATCGCATCACAGCCCTCTTGGCCAATTATGGCGTAGAAACACATGGGTATCGTGTTCATCTCTCCTGGACTATGGACCGACTTGACTCCATGCTAGGATCGCGCCCATCCCAATGACAGAACGAACCGACACGCGGTGGTACCAAATGTTTTTCGTGTGGTTTTCGGCCAACTTTAACGTCCTCAGGTACGTGGTCTGAAGTCGAAACTTAAAGTAAGCATCGGGGACATATTGATTAAACCCCTGCAGCTTTGGTACGGGAACAGCCGGGCCTGCGTTCTTTTCGTTGGGCGTGCGCGATGCGATCGTGACCATCGTTGTGACTGACCTCGTGTAAGAACACCCGAGTTTACTTCCCCATCGATATAGTTACTCATGGAAATGGTGGGGTGATTAGGACTTGCCTAGTCCCAGCGTTCTTGTGAGCTACTTTGGTCCTTTTTTCTTCATATCTGATCGTACGTACAGTGCCGTATTTGGACCGAAACTGGGGACGCGTGCGATGGTACAGTCACGCTTCTCGTGGGGGTGAGTGACCATAATGAACTCAGGCGCACGTCGTATTCAATGTCATCTTTCAAGATATTATGGGTCCATAATACCCAGCATCTTAAATGTATTTTCGATGCAAGGATTCTTGATTTTGAATTGCATTGTCGGAGGGCAGACGTTGGCGAGTGTGAGCTCACATCTGAATGATACATTGGGTATTGTGATCATCGGCGCAATCTCGCTCGTCGTTTGTGCTATCGCTGCATCCATCCGGCTAGTGCACTGAGCGCTTCCTAGGTGACCTTCTTTGGTTATCGGTTCCTTCACTGGTAGGTTGTTGGAACGCTGTGCTGTGAAGAATAGCTAACATCTGTCCAAGGTACGAGAGCTTTGCGTGGCTGCCGAGTATCGTCGCCTTCATTGCGATGCTGGCTCTCGGATACCCACAATTGCATGCTAACCAATACGTACCGGTCCCTACACCTGCGCCACGTTTCATTCTGTCCTTTGCGTCCACCATTGCTTCAAGTGTTATCAGCTGGTGTACAATGACTTCCGACTACGGTGTTTACCACAGCCCTGCTGCATCATCGTGAGCTGAAGTTTATTTAATGTTGTTGTCTGACTAACCTCGATGTGCAGTATGCGAATTTTCCTTTACACATACCTCGGTTTTCTAATATCAAGTGCAAGTTCTTTCGAAATACTTGTGTCCTTCAAGTTGTAACCCGTGTAAATCAAAGGTCATTGGTCACACTCTCGGAGCTGCTTTTGCAGCTGCAGCTCCCAACGTCCCCGAGTGGAATGCTGCGTTTCAAAATAGCTCGTCTGTTGGTGGCCTATTTTACGGCGTTTTGGCTCCTCTTGGCGGTTTCGGCAAGTTCCTCACGGTGCTCGTCGCACTCACTATACCGAGTGCCTGTGCACCGACGATGTACACGTTCTCCACAAGCCTCATGTCTGCTGCCCACTGGTTCTCCCTCGCACCTCGTTGGATATATATCCTCATATCTGAAGGAATGTGCGTTATGTATCTCCATGTACAAAATTGGTCGAATGTGCATCCTGACCTGGGGTTGCTTGTAGCTTGATTCCTGTCGCTATTGTCGGAGCGCAAAAGTTTTATGCGACGTTCGTCGACATTCTCAGTAAGTAGGCATACCCGCTCAATTGTTCCACCTCACAATAGATGCCGGCAGGTGTGATTGGATACTGGAGCACGGCGTTTGCAGGGATCGTGATGACCGAACACATTCTCTTCCGCGGCGGGCGTTTTAGCGAAACTGCGTACCCGATCGCGACATGGAACGTGCCAGGGTTACTTCCGCGGAGCATTCCTGCTGTACTGGCATTTATGATTGCATGTGGTACATTGGTGCCGTTCATGTCGCAGGCGTGGTATGTGGGACCAGTAGCGAAAGACGGGTCGGGGGATTGTGGTGTTTATGTTGGATTCGTCGTCTCCTCGCTCTGTTATGCGGTGTTGAGGGTGATGGAAAGGTGGTGGGATAGGGGATGGCAGAGTGAGCGTGAGAAGGAAGTCAAGGTGCACATGGTAGACAACCCCCTGAAGGTCTAGATAGGCAGCCCATCATTGTTTTCTCTCCGACATTGGGTCATACATACTGACTCGGATAGATTAATCATGTCTGTGGTTGAAGGCCCCCGGGCCGAACACCCAAAAAAGTGAATTTCATCATGGGTATCACCGATTGCTTGGGGGACCAGACGTCCGTGGTACGCTACCATGAAGTAAGTCGTTGTGCGATTCCGTGACCATGGGAAGCGCGGAAAAGTCTACTATGGACCAAGTCACCCTCGGCGTAGATAGGTGACGACTGTCTTACCTTTCCGATGGATCGCGATGACTGAACGGGTGCAGTGTCACCGACTCACCGTATACGGTTGCTGCTGGCTGGATGAATCAGATGTAGAAACCGATTCAGGACTCCGAGTCGTCACATGCGCCGCTGTTTCATGTGGTCACCCGCATCAAATTTAATGCTACGGTCTGCTTATCTATGTTTCCGTCAGCATGATTGGAAATAAACGGACATGAACGTTGGAACGACGAAATCGGAGGCCATACCTGTGATCTCCCGGAACGGGAAACGGAGGCTGTACCGAACTATTAATAATGGAGCGGAACCTTACATAAACTCCGCAACTCAGTCACCAACCCCCATCGTCTACGTGAGATCCTTTGTCGTACTTTCGTCCTCCATTGCTCATTGTTGTTCAGAATGCAGATCTTTGTGAAGACACTCACTGGAAAGACCATCACCCTCGAGGTCGAGTCCTCTGACACCATCGATAACGTCAAAGCCAAGATTCAGGACAAGGAAGGGTAGGTGGGCGTCCATCCTTCAGCTTTCGCTTCTCACATTTCATAGTATTCCTCCTGACCAACAACGCCTTATCTTTGCTGGAAAGCAGCTTGAGGATGGTCGTACCCTCTCCGACTACAACATTCAGAAGGAGTCCACTCTTCACCTCGTTCTTCGTCTCCGTGGCGGAATGCAAATCTTCGTCAAGACATTGACGGGCAAGACTATCACTTTGGAGGTCGAATCCTCTGACACTATCGACAATGTTAAGGCAAAGATCCAGGACAAGGAGGGTATCCCCCCTGACCAGCAGCGCCTTATCTTTGCCGGAAAACAGTTGGAAGATGGCCGTACTCTGTCCGACTACAACATTCAGAAGGAGTCTACCCTTCACCTTGGTATGTGATCAGTTGCGTTTTTTCACACCTCATCTAATTTCCCACAGTGCTTCGTCTCCGGGGCGGTATGCAGATCTTCGTCAAGACTCTCACCGGCAAAACCATCACGCTGGAGGTGGAGTCATCCGATACCATTGATAACGTGAAGGCCAAGATTCAAGACAAAGAGGGCATTCCTCCCGACCAGCAACGGCTCATCTTTGCCGGGAAGCAGCTGGAAGACGGTCGTACGCTTTCTGATTACAATATTCAGAAGGAGTCGACTCTCCATTTGGTGCTTCGTCTGCGCGGTGGTATGCAGATTTTTGTCAAGACACTCACCGGCAAGACCATCACGCTGGAAGTTGAATCCTCGGACACGATTGACAACGTGAAGGCGAAGATTCAGGACAAAGAAGGTATTCCCCCAGACCAACAACGCCTCATCTTCGCTGGTAAGCAGCTTGAGGATGGGCGCACCCTCTCCGATTACAACATCCAGAAGGAGAGTACGTTACACCTTGGTGGGTCGTTTCGTTAAGCCTGCCAGTAAATCCTCTGATAAGAATGGTTGTCCAGTACTTCGTCTGCGTGGAGGTTGTTGATTGTCATGAAATGGGCTAATTTCCGTGTATGATATCTGTGTACCCGAATGCCATGTTTACTGTGCGGTTTTCCTCGTCGGTGTTCTTGGTGTGATTTCTGGCGCATTCTGCGAATACCTTCTGAAACACAGGTGCCCATATGACCGTGATGCGGTGATTCGGATACACATGCAAGTCTTCCTTGAAGCTTGATAGATTGATTGGACCTTCATCGCATGTACTCAGTGCTCAGTCTCATGGTACTCGTGTCTATTCTTCACCTTTCCAGACTTTGACCCCTCGTCTGCCTCCAATCTCTTACTTCCTTCCAAGTTCCACCTCTGCCGTCGTCTCGATTATTCTGTCCCACCACTTCTCCAACCCTCTGCAGAGCGCATAACGCGATGCTAGCTGACACCACAAATCCAACACAGATACTACAATCTTTTGCCATCGGACCCATATATTACGCTGGTGACACGGACGGTACTGGTACTGACATAGTAAAATGCAATTATAAATGCCCAAAATCGCAGGAGCACCATAAAACAGACCTTCAGCGGGCGTGCTATTTTGGAAGGCAGCAGTATTTTCACGCGGGGACGCTGGGGGCTGCAGCTGAAAAAAAAAAAAAACACCAAGAATGTTACAAGTGATCTATCGAAAGAACTTGCATTGGGTATCAGCAAGTCGAGATACACGTAGAGGAAAATCTGTGTGCTGCACATCGACTCAGAGCGAGATGTCACTCACGATGACGCAGCAGGACCGTGATCGCCTCTGGGGGGTCATTGTATATTTTTACCGATGAACACTCGAAGCAATCCGGTGGACGCAAAGAAATGAACTGCACTTGGAGTCCTGATAGGAAGATGGGAGCGCTCCATCTTGATTAGCATGCAGGTGTGCCAGATTTGCAATGAAGGCGACGGGCACTTGGTACCCATGCAACGCTCTCAAATTCTTGTCAGCTTCGTAACACAACATTCAAGTACCTACCAGTGTAGGAATCGACAACTAAAAAATGTCTGGTCCCCTTGCTCGCGTGTCTCAATTTTTCCATGCAAGTCGGATCTGGGTTCACATACACATGAACGTTAACGATTAAATATTAATGATGTGAACTCTTCAACCGTCACTGAAGTACATATAATATCTGCCATGGGATAGCTATAGCTTTAATCTGGAATCTGGGTCTTTGAGATATGATCTATTTCCGGGCTAGTCTGGCATGGTGTAAATACAGGCTTGGTTGAGATTAGATCCAAACTCACCCCAAGCTGCTGCCGGCTAGTTCAGTACGTCCTTCACCTTCGCCTCTCTATCCTGTCTCCTATCCCACCACCTCTCCAGTCTCCTCAAGAGCGCATAGGATAATGCCGAGACGAAAAATCCAACATAAACACCACAATCCCCTGACCCGGCTTTCGCTACTGGTCCCACATACCACGCTTGCGACATGAACGGCACTAACGCACCACACCCAATTATAAACGCCAACACAGCAGGAGTGCTCCGTGGAAGCAACCCTGGCACGTTCCATGTCGCGATCGGATACGCAGTTTCGCTGAAGCGCCCACCGCGAAATAGCACGTGTTCGGTGATTACGATCCCTGAGAACACCGTGCTCCAGTAGCCAACGATGTCTGACAGGATCGGTGTTAGACCAGACAATCGAGCGGATATGTCAGCCTACTGAGCATGTTGACGAGCGTCGTATAAAACTTTTGGGCCGCGATGATGGCGACCGGAATCAAGCTGCAATGTCAATTCAAGTTGTAGATTTAATCAATCGTATGCAAGGAAGCACATCACGCACATGCTTTCAGAGATGAGAACAAATACCCAACGGGGTGTCAGCGTGAACCAATGGGACACAGCCATGAGGCTGGTGGAGAATGTGTACATCACTAGTGTGCTCGCGCTCGGTATACTCAGCGCGACGAGCACCGTGAGGAATTTGCCGAAACCGCCCAGAGGGGTCAAGACGCCGTACATCAGGCCACCGATAGAAGTACTATTTTGAAAGGCAGTATTCCACACGGGGACATTGGGAGCTGCGGCTGCAAACGCAGCTCCAAGAGTGTGACAAATGAGCTGTCATGAATATAAGTTACATGGGTATAACTTGAAGCATATCTAAAAGAACTTGCACACGGTATTAGAAACCCGAGGTACACGTAGAGGAAAATCCGCGTGCTGCACATTGACCCGGAGATCAGCGTGACTACAGACAATTCAAGATGTAACTCACGATGATGCAGCAGGACTATGATAAACACCGTAGTCTGGGGCCATTGTGCACATGCTGATCATCGTCGAAGCAATGGTGGATGCGAAGGACAGAACAGATCGTAGTGGAGGAGTGGGGACTGATACGTATAGGTTAGTATGCAGTTGTGGGTACCCAACGGCTAGCATCGCAATGAAGGCGATGACATTCGGTATCCACACAACGCTCTCGTACCTTGAACATACTCTAGTCAACTTAATACGATAGCATTCAAGCACATACCAATGAAGGAACCGATAACCAAAAAAAGTTACCTAGGAAATGCTCAGTACACTGGATGAATAGATACAACGATGGTACGAACAACAAGCGAGATCACGCTGATGATCACAATACCCAGCGTCTCACTTATATGCCAGCCCAAACACGCCAACGTCTGGCCTCCAATGATGGAATTAAGAATGAGATATCCTTGCATCGTTAGCACGTTGAAGATGCTCGGAATTATGGACCCATAATATCTTGAATGATGTTGTTGGAGAAGACGCATGCTAGAGTGATCCATGGTCACTCACCCCCAGGAGAAGCGTGACTGTACCATCGCACGCGTCCCTAGCTTCGGTCCAAATACAGCGCTACACCCATGTCAGGAAAGTCGACAATGCGAGGACAGAACGCTCACCAGTAGGCGGGGGGCACAGAAAACCTAACACCGCACATTTCATGAACAACAATTTCACCGATACAGATTGTCCAAGGGAAAAATTCTCACACCACGTCAATCACAACGATTATTGCGATCGCATCACGAACGCCCAAGGAAAAGAATGCAGGCCCGGCGGTTCCGATGCTAAAACTGCATGAGATGAAATCAGTCAAACGAATTCAAGTTTTACAAATGGATGTGCTTATTTGCAGACACGTACACAATGATGTTCAGGCCGGACGAAAACCACACGGTAAACATTTGGTACCATCGTGTGTCGGTCCGTTCCGCTGCTGGGATAGGTGTGATGCTGATGTGAATTCATGATGGATAGTTCTGCAAAAGTCGAGCACAAACGGGCGTACCCGTGCGTTTCTACACCATAATGAACCAAGAGGTCTGTGACGCGATGCAGGAATCCAGGATACTCGGAACGCTTAGCATTTAAATTTGCTTCAAGGTGTCCAGCGCTGGTGTCCTTCTCCGATGCCATGTTGTGAAGGTGGACTTGGTCCACAGCAGGTGCAGACATTGGTAATGTGTCTTACCTGGCAGGGTTAATCGGGTCAATCACATCCGAGTCACTACTTAAATTGCCGTGGCGGTCAGCATCCCGTTTAAGTCGGTTTGACGTGGTTTAGTGTGGTCAGCGTTTGGCGGGCGAGCTGGGAACTCCGCCACTAATCATGACATGCGGCGAGTCCCGTATCATCATGATAGACGTGGCAGTTGTCACGGATATTTCAACGCTCGCTTCTGTGATTACTTTATATTGGGCTTGACCCTGTCAAGACTCAAATTATTGGATTTTAATGCTGCTGCTTGGTCCGAGTCCGTCCGAGTCTGGTCCGTCGCCCAATTCCGTGTCACCGCATCAACGTCCGACTGGATATCCCCGCCTTCACTGGCACGCACCTCGTGCCGTCCCATTTCCAGACCGTAGTCTATTTTGACGACGCGCTGGCGTTATTCGGGGACGATCCCCCCTCTTTCCATCCATTGGGGACTCGGAGTCGGAGATTCCAATGGATGAGAAGAGAGATCACCGCCTTGGCCACCACCAGTACGACACGACAACGACGTTGAGTCATCGTTCAAGCGCTCATCCTCTGTCGCCTTCTTTGTTTCTGGCGTCGCCGTTGACCGCATGCCCAGTCCAATCCTCCGCCCAAAGGATGACGCGACATCGATGTCTCCCCCCACATTCAACCCGTTGCCACACACGTCATTGCCCTTTCTCACCACCACAGCGAGAGCATCCTCCCACTTGTGACCGGTCTAACTTGACCATGCTTGTTGCCCAATCCATGACTGTATTGACACCCCTTCAACTGCTACCCCCAATCCAGGCCAAAGACGGTGCGCATTGCATCCCCGCGCAGACGTACACAAGACCTTGCGGAGGGCCTTCGGGTGGGTCGCGATACACCGGTTCAAGAAGCTGGTTCATGCTGTCAGTTGAACAGCGATGTTGTGTCATGCGTGGGCGTTGTTTGAGAAGGGTGAGCAAATAGAATGATAGAGCTGCCGCTGACTGTGTTGTGTTCTGTCCAAGGTACTTATTCTTGATGAAGGTAATTATCTTCTTTCACTCTCTTAACTGAGCACTGATATAGTGATGCTTGCTATCAATTCGGACACGGACCGTGCGATTAAATAAATTGTATAAGGGAACAAGACCAGCTGCCAACCACGGCAGACAATATAGACACCATGGTACATGACCTAGATCCAGGCCCACACTGTCATTGGTATAAGACCTAGGAGGATGCGGTTAGCCCATGCAACTGAAGTGCTGACAGCAGGTTGCTTTCAGGTGACCAGTCCTTCCTAAAAGAGGTTGTACAAGGCAAACGGTTTGCCTCGCCCTGACCGCTTTTGGACGGTCGATCAACAGACTAACCTTGAAAGTGGCCTCGAAAGCCAGCTCTGATCTACCTTATTACTCAGCCCGGATGTTTACTTGGCTGCCGGACACTGACCCTGTGCTTATAACATACATTCACGAGTACTTCATGTTCATTTCAGATGATCAACAAGTAGATACGCATTAATTGATGCTTTCATTTAGACTGTCGACAGGTATCACTGTTACAGTGATGCCCAATAAAGCCTGAGCCTTGAATTCTGGGCTTGAGGAGTTGACATTACATATGCCGGTCGTGGCCCAACTTGTTTCGGTTGTCTCGTTTGATTCTTTGATCAGAACGGCCAGGCTTAAGCAACATGTCGGGGTACAAGTTGGATCTAGGCTGAAACGCATTGGGCCACAAACTATAATATCTGCCATTGGGTAATGTCGTCATCCAGCAACATTTGTGAAGTAATCTAAGTAATCTATTTCCCAGTGTAAATGCTGGGTCCGTTGAGATTAGACCCCAACTGACCCCAAGCTGTCAACTAGTTCAGTCCATCTTTCACGATCACATCTCTCCTCTGTCTCCCATCCCGCCACCTCTCCAGTCCCCTCAAGAGTGCATAAGACAATGCCGAGACGATGAATCCGACGTAAACACCACAATCCCCCGACCCGGCTTTCGCTACTGGTCCCACATACCACACTTGTGACATGAACGGTACTAACGCACCACACCCAATTATAAACGCCAACACAGCAGGAGTGCTCCGTGGAAGCAACCCTGGCACGTTCCATGTCGCGATCGGATACGCAGTTTCGCTGAAGCGCCCACCGCGAAATAGCACGTGTTCGGTGATTACGATCCCTGAGAACGCCGTGCTCCAGTAGCCAACGATGTCTGACAGGATCGGTGTTAGACCAGACAATTGAGCAGATATGTCAGCCTACTGAGCATGTTGACGAGCGTCGTATAAAACTTTTGGGCCGCGATGATGGCAACCGGGATCAACCTACAATGCCAGTCTAAGTTGTGGATAATTGTATGCAAGAAAACATATCACGCACATGCTTCCAGAGATGAGAACGAGTACCCAACGGGGTGTCAGCGTGAACCAACGGGACACAGCCATGAGGCTTGTGGAGGATGTGTACATAACAGGTACACTCGCGCTTGGTATTGTGAGCGCAACGAGTACTGTAAGGAACTTGCCGAAACCGCCCAGAGGGGTCAAGACGCCGTACATCAGACCACCGGCAGACGAGCCATTTTGAAAGGCAGTATTCCACACAGGGACATTGGGAGCTGCGGCTGCAAACGCAGCTCCAAGAGTGTGACAAATGAGCTGTCATGAACATAAGTTACATGGACACAACCTGAAGTATATCAAAAAGAACTTGCACTCGGTATTAGAGACCCGAGGTATACGTAGAGGAAAATCCGCGTGCTGCACATTGACCCGGAGATCAGCGTGACTACAGACAATTCAAGATGTAACTCACGATGATGCAGTAGGACTGTGATAAACACCGTAGTCTGGGGTCATTGTGCACATGCTGATCATCGTCGAAGCAATGGTGGATGCAAAGGATAGAACAGATCGTAGTGGAGGGGCAGGGACCGATACGTATAGGTTAGCATGCAGTTGTGGGTACCCAACGGCAAGCATTGCAATGAAGGCGACGACATTCGGTATCCATACGACGCTCTCGTACCTTGAACAAATTCTAGTCTGCTTCACACCATAGCGTTCAAGTACGTACCAATGAAGGAATCGATAACCAAAAAAGGTCACCTAAAAGTGTTCAGTATACCGGACGAATGGATGCAATGATGGTACAAACAACAAGCGAGATTACGCTAATGATCACAATACCCAGCGTCTCGCTCAGATGCGAGCTCAAACCCACCAACGTCTGGCCTCCGATGATGGAATTAAGAATGAGATATCCTTGCATCGTTAGCACATTGAGGATGCTCGGAATTCTGGATCCATAATATCTTGAATGATGTTGTTGGATAAGACGCATGCCAGAATGATCCATTGCCACTTACCCCCAGGAGAAGCGTGACTGCACCATCGCACGCGTCCCTAGCTTCGGCCCAAATACAGCGCTACACCCATATAAGGAAAGTCGACAATGTGAGGACAGAACGCTCACCAGTAGGCGGGGGGCACAGAAAACCTAACGCCTCACATTTCATGAACAACGATTTCACCGATAGAGATTGACAAAAAATTCTCACACCACGTCAATCACAACGATTATTGCGATCGCATCACGAACGCCCAAGGAAAAGAACGCAGGCCCGGCGGTTCCGATGCTAAAGCTGCATGACATGAAATCAGTTAAACGAATTCAAGTTTTCCGAATGGATGTGCTTATCACTAAACACATACACAATAACATTCATGTTGGATGAAAACCACATGAAAAACATTTGATACCACCGCGTGTCGGTTCGTTCCGCTGCTGGGATAGGTGTGATCCTGGTATGAATTTATGGTGATAGTTCCGATGCGGGTCGAGCACAAAGGGACGCACCCATGCGTTTCTACGCCGTGGTGAACCAAGAGGTCTGTGACGCGATGCAGGAATCCAGGATACGAGCGCTCAGCGTTTGAATCCGCTTCAAGGTGTCCAACAGTGCCTTTCTCTGGTGCCATGTTGTGAACTACGAGGGATTGGTCCACAGCAGGTGCAGACGTTCGTAGTAATCAGTCAACCAGTCCTACCTGATGCGGCCAGAGCTCTTGCAGATTAATCGGATCTGACCGGCCATGGCAATTGAACATGGTTCTTTAAATTCGAAATTCGGTAAGCGGTTATGTGACTGTGGCGATCAGTAACTTGAAGGAGGGTACTGGTGCACTGGTAGTAGCAATTACATACCGCTGGTTGAAGGCAGTTAGAAACATCTCACGAAAGGAAGCAGTATTAGGCAGTGGGCATTTAAAAGAACAGTCTTAAATATAAATCTACTCTTACTCCCAGACTCCGAGCCGTGGGTGGATATTAGATAAGGATAATTCACACAAATCGCCTACAATAAGCATTCCAAACGGTCCTTCAAGCTAAGTTAGACTCTATTATTTCATAGAACATACACCGTGACCGTGTAGCCATAAATGATCATAATGAACCCAATACCCAAGCAAATATATCGCCCGTAAGTCGACCCTATCCTACAGTCCACTTCACTCCCGGTGAAGCCTTCCTTTGATTCCTATTGCCGTCCTTTTCAGCAGTTCGTAGCCATAAAATACCGGCCACCCAATACGTCGTACGACATCACGTCCACTCGTTCCCCCTGAATGAAAGGCGCTGTGAGCCTGCAGGGCAATTATGACCCATGCAGTGATTAGCGTCAAGATAACCGTGTACTTGATATACGAGGCCACGTTCTCGATGGTGGTGGTACTGCTCATCTCTGCAATGTTCATTCCAAACACACTCTGTGGACCTTACCATGAGTCGTGCACAGAGACTGACTGTACATGTGACTCACGGAAAGATAATTTGCAGGGAGGAATATCATCCCGAGGTACGAGGCCTGATGTCCACTCACAGTAAGCACCAAGCAAGCGGACACGAACTTAACTGCTCACCATTTTCAACGCCGCGGAATCCCGTACACTAGCCAGGGACAGGGTCTTCATGAGTCTGCTATCTTCAATGTTGACGGTCGAGAACGCCTACTCCATTCCGTTAGGAACTTGTGAGAGAGTATCGCAAGAGACGAACCAACGCCATGGCATTTTTTAACCGATCCGATTGTGTCTGCCTCTGTTTTTCCAATCGCTTGATCTCACCCAGCAAGTTCTCTGATTCTTGTGTCAACAGCCTCTTTGAACTCTCCCGTTCAAACTCGGTGATTGAGTGGTCATACATGGCTGGATTAGGCGTATCTCGCACGAATTCAACTGATTTGTGGAAGTCATGGAGGAGTTGTTGATAGTAAAAGAGGTGAGCCTCTAGCTTGTGCAATTCTAGCGTGTGATCTAGGTGGGTCGTGCCTTTGGTAGCTTCCTGCAAGAACCAAGTGAATACAAAAAATGTCAAGGGAACATCGCCTTACGAGCTGCCTGCTCAGATGTGTATAAAGCACCTCGAGTGCTTCATCCCACGCATACAATGCATACCAGAGCATAGCAAGAAATACAAACGTCGGATCCTTTGACTTGTTATACAGCTTTGACCAATACACACTATCACCCGTTCTTTGAACAAGAGACCTAAGCCGTTTGGCTGTCGTTCTTTGAAGATCGCAATGGTTGTGGTATGATATAATGGTGCTGCTTTCCGTACTGCGCACCATGTGTATCGCGAGTAAATCTTGCAATAAGATTTTTTGGTCTGAGCAGGTAGTTTGTCGGTCCATATGGAATAGACTGTAATTCCCACACATACCAGATAAAATGAGGGGAGCTTGGGTATCAATGGTCTGCGTCGTATCTAGCTCTAGTTAGTCGTCGCTATCGACTTGAAATCAGATATAGTAGCTACCTATGATCGGTACTGAACCTTTCTCTGGTTCGTGCGGTGTCGGGTTGGGTGGTGTGAGACTGATCGTTTCCCGTTGATTGTTGACCGCACGTATAAATGGGAGAACAACAGTGATGTCTAGGTAGTATAAACAAGAAAGAAACATGGTATAAAGCAAATTACGCACGGTCACCTTTCCCATGATGCGGGTCTTCTTGAAATCGAGACGGAATCCAATTTGCGGAAGATGCAAAGAAAAATGGTTCGATGTTATATCTGGGTACCATCAGATTAGAACAGGCGCCCATTCACTGAGAACACACCTTGCGCCCAGTATTCGCAGTGCGTTCGAGGTGATGTTCTCGATGAAAAGAGCTCGTACTCGAAGATTTTCGACCTGTCCAATCCTTCCAGAATCATACCATGGCTTGAAAAAAAACACTCACTGGTTTGTGAAGATCGTCCCAAAATTCCTTTACCCCCGCAGGATCCGAGGGTATTTGACGGGTTCTCTCCTCCTCTTCAAGGTTGGCAAACGTCCCATTCTCGAATACGTCCACTCGGTGTATTTGACATATAAGATCGTCCTTGCAAATCGTCAACATGCGGCATCGATGAACCTGGTCCGGGGTCCAATTTCCAAAATGGCTTTGAGGATATTCACTCCACGGTTCGTGTTCGCCAGTCGCGAGTGGCGGCGGGACGTCAGCGATATCTTCGTCGAAATCCATCCATGGCCATGGTGCTGATGGTGCTGCGTGGCGGTATCTACAGACAATTCGTGTCTTCTTATGAACACAAACGGATGAATGATTCAGAACCAACCTGGGCGGTGGAACCCTTTGGTGCTCTCGAAGGTTCGATACGTCCCACTGCCCTTCGTTCTCACGAGGGAACGATACTTGGATACCAGTTTCCGCGGTCATTGTCGGCGGGATGGGGTGAAGAAAAATGACGTGGGGAGAATGCTTGCATGGCTTGCCTACAGTAATCTATACTAGGCGCTTACCGGCAAGTTTCAAGTCGGGTAAGGCACCTGGACAGGGCCTGAGTCTAGAGCTGGCAAGGTGGATATGAAAATCCTTGGCAAACCATCCTACATTATTGCGATTGCGATCAAATCCATCATGTTCGTGCGCGACGAGAACATGCGAGCCGGACGGTGTATTATTAGTGCCGCAACGCCCCCATTAACACCCTCTGCGGCATTAGGAAGGAGGAACCATTGCTGCAAATACAATGCACAACTTGACAAGATTCAAGAGACGAATAAAAAACGACGTACTGATCACCCAAGCACTTCAAGTCATTAGATGTTTTTACTAGCACCCATACAGCGATTCGAAGTTGAAACGTTCAAATCCGAATCACGTCTATGAATTTACATAATACGCAGTCTGGCTTGATCGTGTTACGTAAGTATAAACCAACCAGATAAGAAACAGACAGGGTCCGTGGTAAGCTTAGGATGAGGTTCTCATGTGACATGAAAGGAAATGCAATGGGCAGTATCCTGCCAACTAGTCGACCACCAAGAAGAGGAAAAGACAATAGATACTCCCGTGACCACGCAATAAACAATAACGCATCCCAAATCTAAGCGAATACCACCTATAAATATGCCAAAGTTCATTTTCGCACAGTATCATGCTGTTTGCGCATCCGGCGACCGTTAATGCTAAGGCGACTCTTCCCTTCCTTGAACATTTTCTGGAGCAGTTCGTAACCACAAAATAGTGGCCAGCCAATGCGTCGCATCATATTTGCTCCGGTAGGGTGGAAGGTGCTGTGAGTCTGCAAAGCTATCATGACCCATGCAGTGATCAGCGTCAGGATGACTGTGCTCTCGATATAAGCGGCTAATGTCTCGAGGGTACCAGGGTTGATCTCTTGGACGTTCATTCCAAACACGCTCTGTTATTCTCACCATAAATTATGGGCAGATACCGGTGACACGGATGACTCACGGAAAGATAGCTCGCAGGAAGGAATATCATCGTCAGGTATGAAATCTAGTGACCTCCGATGAGCAACATCATGCAGCGGCCACGGACGTTCGTGCTTACTAATTTCATTGCTGCAGAATCCCGAAGCGTTGCCAGGGTCAGATCCTTCATGAGTCTGCTATCTTCGATGTTAACAGTTGAGAACGCCTGTGCACATTATGTTGGAAAAAATTCGGATAGTATCGCAAGAGACGAACCAGCGCCATGGCATTTCTTAACCGATCCGATTGTATCTGCCTCTGTTTCTCCAGCCGCTCGATCTCACTCAACAAGTTGTCAGATTCTCGCGCCAATAGCTTCTTCGAACTCTCTTGCTCATCACGGGAGATCGATTCGTGGTACATGGCTGGGTTCTCCGTGTTACGCACAAATTCAACTGACTTTTGGAAGTCGCGGAGCAGTTGTTGATAGTAAAAGAGGTGGGCTTGTAGCTTGTGCAACTCTCGCGTGTGGTTAAGGTGGACTGCGGACGTGGATTTCGTAGCTTCCTGCAAGAACCGTCTGAGCACTGATAAGTGTCGAGAGAATGCCGTCTTACAAGTTGCTCGCTCAGATGTGCATAAAGCACCTCGAGCGCCTCATCCCATGCATACAGTGCATACCAGAGCATAGCAAGAAATACAAACGTCGGATCCTTTGACTTGTCATACAGCTTTGACCAATACACACTATCACCCGTTCTTTGTACAAGAGATCTAAGCCGTTTGGCTGTCGTCTTCTGAAGATCGGAATGGTGGTGATATGATATGATCGTGTTGCCTTCCGTATTGCGCACCATATGTATCGCGAGTAAATCTTGCAACAATATTTTTTGATCTAAGCAGGTGGTCAGTCGGCGCGCCACATTGCAACACTCCAACACACCAGATAGAATGAGGGGAGCTTGTGTATCAATGGTCTGCTTCGTATCTAGCCCAAGTTAGTCGCTCTTAGCTTGAAATCGCGTGCAACAAATACCTGTGATTCGCCCTATTCCTTTTTCTTGGTGCGGTATCGGGTTTGATGGTGTAGGACTGACCCTCTCCCGTTGGTTGTTGATCGTACGTATGAACGGGAGAACAACAGTGATGTCTAGATAGTGTCAGCAAGGCAGCGACGTGGCATAAAATAAAATAAAATCACGCACGGTCACCTTTCCCATGATGAGGGTCCTCTTGAAATCGCGACGGAATCCAATTTGCGGAAGAGGCGAAGAAAAACGGCTCGATGTTATATCTAAAATATCATTAGCAGGGAATAGACGCCCATACACAGGAACAACCTCGCGCCCAGTATCTGTAGTACGTTCAACGTGATGTTGTCGAGGAATAGAGCCCGCACTCGGAGATTGTCAACCTATCAAATGTGTCAGGCCCGTATTTACATAGCATTAACAAAGAATCACTGACGGGTTTATGAAGATCGTCCCAAAACTCCTTTGCCGCTGCAGCTTCCGAGGGTATTTGACGGACCCGTGCCTCCTCCTCAAGTTTGTCAAACGTCCCATCCTTGAACACGTCCACTCGATGTATTTGACACAAATATTCATTCTTGCAAATCGACAACATGCCACAACGTAGCACCTGGTCGGGGGTCCAATTTCCGAAATGGCTTTGAGGGTATCTACTCCATGGTTCGTATTGACCGGGCGAGAGTGGGGGGACGTCAGCGACGTCTTGGTTAAAATCCATCCACGGCCATGGTGCCGAGGGTGCTGCATGGCGGTATCTGCGCAGACGAGTCGTCTCCTCCCACGAACGCACACAAGCGCTTTCAAAACTCACCTGGGCGCTGGTACTTTCTTCCAGCTCTCTCGAAGCTCTGACAAGTCCCATGGATCCCCACCCTGTTCGTCTTGGCGAGGGAACGATACATGGATGTTAGTCGCTGTGGTCATTGTTGAAAGGGAGAGTGGAAGAATGTGGTGGTGGCAAGAGTGCTTGACAACGGCATGTGTTGCCTAATATTGGCCCTACTTCACCGGAACTCTGGCTTGGGCGCTCAAATCACCCAGCTAGAACGGCAGGAAGCGATATAATCAGATCATGCTGTCAAATAAATGGGCACGGCCGTCCCTAAACACGCCACGAGTTCGGCATTAGGGAGGGTATCAAGTTGCCGGCCCCTGCCAAGGCCCGGGTTACTTCAAGTTCTAGCAGTCCCAAACTGTCAAATATCCCGACACAATCGAAGAGAGAATCAGATAGGCTCACTGAGGCTGCCAGTCCCTGGCCTTAAGACCAGAGTAAAACTACCATACTTCCTGGTAGAGTTGCCTGGCAGCAGTCGCATGGCCAGGGCGGGGCCCAGATGTAGCCGTTATCACAAACGTGGGGGCGATCATCAATCAAATTCAAGTTGCAACGGACTTTACACAATAATACACATGTCAAGTCCACGGACCATATTACCTCGGAACAGTACATGTAACATATACAGGCGTAAGTACTAAGTAGACCACCACCCCCTAAGCAGCCGTCCGCTTCTGGCCAGCAGAACGCGGTGTGCTTTCCCCCTTTGACTTTGACTTTCCACCTGATGCTTTCAAGGAACCCTTTTCCTTTGGCTGCCTGAAGCACATAAACTCGATACTTGTTGCCCGTCGGCTTTCAGCCAGTATCTTCTTCACCTGGTCAAGATGCCCTTGCAGGTTCTCATCCCCAGAACGCCGGGCATATGTCATCGATATCTTGTTGTACAGCTCGGAAAGCGTCTTTGTTGCCGCGGGCGAAACGTAACGGGCGAGTGTTTGATGCATGAACTCAATTTCGAGAGTCGCCTGTGGTATATAATAAGCCTTCTGGTGAATCCCTGGCAAGGTACAATGATGAACATACCCGCAGCATCCCACCCATGCCGAAACGTTTGACTTGCTGAAAACAGCGCAATGCCTCGTCCGCGGCGTCCTCAACGAGCGCGTGTAGAACACGGTCAAGCAGTCCGTCCGCCACGCGACTAACTTGTGCATGAATCTCCACGAACGTCATCGATACACGAAACATGTATGGCCGAATTTCTATTCGGGGATTTCAAAACCGTCGCAGGTCTGCAAGTTTCACGCATCGTGCTTACCAGTCGGTTGTGGGGTTTCGTACCAGTCCATCTCACGATCCAGGATGCCTTCTCGCAGTATCGTGGTCACCATGGCAGACTTGGGCTTTACGTACGAATCAAACAGTTTCTTGTCCAACGTTTGTACTTCCTTGACGAGGCTCTGTAACGATCGGATTTATCATCCATTCCAAAAAAGTAACCCGAAAAACGCACGTTACGATCATCCTCTTTGGTTGCACCGAATACACTTTCGAGCTGAGAGAGCATGTTGGGAATCAGAGTTCCCGAGAGGTACACAAAGTTGGACAACATCAGCAGGAGTCTGGTGTCCTATCCAACTTTTAGACAACTGAATTCTCGCTGACTCGTAGTACTCACTATATCGTTTACGTCGAATGGTTTTGACAGGCCTGGACCGAAAGTCTCGGGTGTAATGGACCACTCGGGCGAAGTCAGATGAACCAAGCCGTCTAAAAATGCATAAACCGCATCCAGGAATGCTTTTGTGATCTTTATCGTGAACGCAGGCGTGATCTGGTTGTGCTGTACCGTCCGGAAAGACGAAGAAGTTGACGATAAATCAATGCCCCCAGCGATTTTTAATACAGATGTAGTCAGGTGTCTCTGGAACATGTCAAACAATGACATGAACTGGGTCACAGAAAGATCTGGGGTTGATGGTGTCCACGTCTCAAGCAGGTGGAATAAAGTTGCGTCTGTTGGTGAGAGTGGTCAGCAGCATACACGAAAAAGTTGAAAGGGACAACCTCGTAGCCAGGCTCGGACAAGGATATCCCCAAATTTCCATCGAGCGCTGTCCATCAAATTCCGAAGAGTCGAACTAGCCTCGGGGCCAATGTCCATTCCCGTCAATTCACTGGCGCAATCTTGAATCTCGATAAGAATCTTGATCAAAAAGTGAGCAGTGGTCAAGGAGTTGGAGTTCTTCGGAAGCAGTTTTTGCGGTGAGTCATTACCACTTTTTTGCATCACAACTGCGTCAGAGAGACTGAAAAACTCGGACAGCAGTGAAACGTAGAGCTTCACGATGTCAAGCACCATTTGGCTGCACTGCTGAGCGCTTCGTCGGGAGCCAGGCAGCTGGTGCTACAAGCATTAGAATAGTATTCTCGTGAGCGAGCGTCAAACACACCCTCTTGAACTTGAACTTTCCCTCTATAAAGTTTTTGGCGATCTTCCAGAAATTAGGAAGCGAAGAAATCAATGTCTCGGACATATTCTTGATCATCTCAAAGACGGCCTCCCACACTTCATGGCCACCACCTTGAGCTGCAAACCTGATAAGTAATAGTGGAACCCAAAACCCCGCCATAACCCACCAATAGCGGTTTCTGGCTGTTTGGTTTCAAGTGAAGCGAGGCATAACTGTAATTGAGACTTCAATGTGATGTTGAAGCCATCCAGATCACTTGTGTCAGGAGGGATTCGGTTCAATGTG
This sequence comes from Aureoboletus auriporus, assembly GCA_038089615.1. Lineage (NCBI taxonomy): Eukaryota > Fungi > Basidiomycota > Agaricomycetes > Boletales > Boletaceae > Aureoboletus > Aureoboletus auriporus. The sequence goes on from JBBPLF010000036.1 coordinate 66,992, forward strand.
CCTAGAGAGAAATTAGCAACTTGATCCTGTCACAACGAATACCCCCACCACTGATAACATCGACACCAGACCGATACGAAGCATTGATTTGCTTCATGACATGGGTATGTTGACTATCGAAGTAAGTCCATATTGGGTCTTCCGAGGCGTTCAATTCCAACAACATCCTTGCATTCGATCAGCCCACGAGCGTGTTTCGAGAAAACAATAAACACCATACTCGATCGTTTTCTCCTGCTCCTCGACGCTCCGACTCGGCTCTTGTAGTTTTGACAAGAGAAGGGATTTCATCTCCGCCATCACCTTCTCGACATTGGACCAGACTTTATCCAATATTCGTTTCTGCTCGGACATGGAACCGTCCGGCTTTCCGTGGACCGAAGACTCGATGGATGTGCCTTGTCGAGAATCCCGAAGGAATTTACCCTTGTTGTATGTTCGCAATGCAGCTTCATACTTGCCCTATAGGAAAAGAAAAACCGGTCATATCGCACAGTAGTAAGATGATATTTTGCCTCTACTGACCGCTTCAATGGATTCTGCGAGTGATCCGGGAAGACTGAAAAAGAACTTGGAGCGTTCAAACACGGAAAGCGTCGTGCGCAGTCTCTGAGCCTTGGCAGAGTTCTCCAAGACCGGAAGGAACACCTGGTTAGCCTTGACGGCAGAACCTATGCAGATACGTCAGCGGGAAAACTCCCAAGGGTTAACCCCGGCATGTGAGCCTACGTTTCAGATGATCTGTGAGCGGCTTCGACCCATATTCGCTCGCGTCAGACAAGAGACCGCCCCGCATTTCAGTATACAGAGCTTGCGCTCCCGTGAGGTGACATTTAGGAATACAGAACCCTGAGAAGGCGTACCGTCCGTAGATGCCTTCACTGCGACGAACCGATCAAAGTTGTCCTCGACGAGCACCCGAACTTGTTGCGACCGTGCGTCAATGGACGCCTGGAGACGAGATATACCAGCGCCCAAGTCTTGGTACGTCGCGTTGGGATGCACCGTGGCTAGGAAAACCTTGGGGTCGAATGACTTTGAGCTTAACATGACAGCGGCCCCTGTGCATCCGTCAGTCCTAACTCAGGACACGATAGCTCACGAGTTCCTACTCGTTTCGGCGTCCATGCTCCTGAGGCTGAGAGATAGTGGTTGATGAGCGTATGAAGAGAGGACAATTGGGACAGGCGCACTCGACAGCAACACCTAGACCCAATGGATCACCGTCGCCATCCCCACCGACCGAGGTGACAATGTCGGGATCTTCGAATTCATAATCCGCCTCCTCCCACTTCCTAGTGGTTATGCGTGTCAACGGCCCATTATATACAACTTTGAAGGGCTCACGTTGGATTGAGTGTGCTTAATTTGTAGGCCTTGAGCAAAGACGCCTCGTCCGCACTGATACTGACCTTGCTCGCCGGCATCGAAAACTAACGAAATGTGGCTATGCTTCAGAGATCTCTTATTAGAATACCATTCCGGTAAGTAAGCCTATTCTACCAATTCGAACCAACACGCATATATCCGTAAAAAGATGGCACCCTCGTGCTTACACCGGGAGGATGGTGTTGAAGACATAGTCCCAAATCTTGCCTGTAACCATGTCAGAAAACGATCGGACGCCAGAACGGTCCAACGTACTAGTAACTCCAAACCCGAGTTCAAAATTTTTGTAGTGATGAGCCAGGTGGTATTTTTTCATCTCCCTCATGTAAGCGGGCAGCCTGGTGTGATGTAACCTACAAGGGATGAATATCGGTTCCAGAACGCAGGAAAGCATACTCACGCATAGTGCATGCAATCATACAGCACGTCTATAATATCGATCAGAAATAGTGCTCAGCAGTGTGGCACGGTAAAATACCCACAGAACGTGAACGAGCCAGAGATGATACCGTTTGCGACAGCGGTCGGGAATAGTATGTATGCAAGACGTGTAAAGGGTGCTTGAAGGGAACCAAACAGGATCGGTGGCATTACCAATCTCAAACTGAAAAAAAAAGCATGAATAACACATTTGGCCATCAACGACACAACTCACCGGTCCATTGGCATGTAGTGATGAATCCCATGAAGCAAAAAGTGCAAAGTCAAGAAAACGGGATGATCGGGCAAGAGTTCATCGATGTGGAAGAGAAAACGATGCAGTCCATACTCTAATATCGTCCAAATCACGTTTCCTAACAAGAAACAAAACAACGTTTTGACAAACGCGTCCATGGACAAGAGGGACGAGGCAAATAGGGGAAATAGGGGCTCCTCCCAGAATGTGGGTATCGGTATGGTGAATTGCAACATCGAGCGCAAAAACAAGTTGGCCGCGATGGGCAGCCAGAATAGGGGTACCACATACCACACCGTGCGCGTGCACAACTGAGTACGCAGTCAGTCACTCGCTAGAAACACTTCAATGTAAACTCACCTCAAGTACGGTGGGACCAAACAGCCGTGCCGACTCCTTCAAATGACGTGGTTGATGAACCTGCTTCAGATAATATGATTTACTAGAAGAGGTTTAAATCGACACGACACGCTCCCGCAACTCAACACACCTGAAGTTGGCATTCCACATTTGCCAAAGCAAAGGTTCCCGGAGGTTAAGGAATTGCGTCTTTGCAAAGTCCTCTACCGAGTCCGTGTCCTCGGGATGGAAGTCATCGGTCGCTTCCCAATCTTGGAGAAATGTGAGGGGATTTCGTGGAGAAGCAAGTACAAACGCACCGTCGTTGACAGTTGTTGCATCCGTGCCCAACCGACCGATCACGTAGTCCTCCAACATTTCATAGGCTGATTCCGAGTGATCATGCGAATCCTTGTCCTTCATGATGTTTTCCACGTCCGCGCCGGCGTTATTGAGGATGAGGTCGTCACCTCCGGGATGATCAGGGACAAAGGCGGTGACATCGTAGACCTTTCCCTTAAAACCCACCCAACAACTCTGTGCAGACTTGTGTTGCGCGAGATCTTCGAGAGTGTAGATGCGGACGCGTCTTGAGACGGACATGGTCGATGTCAGTGTAATTGTAAACTAAATAAATAACTTTTACATCTGACCACTCTGACCGTTCCCACGCTCTCATTCGGCATGTCGGCGAATAAATAATACTGGGCTAGGATATGCACACCTTGCCTACTCCGTCCTCAGCCAATTTGGCACACCACTGTCGCAGGATGTGCTTCATCACCTTGCCACTCGCAGTCTTTGGCAGTTCCTCAGCGTCCTTGCCTTCCCCAATGAACCACACCCACTCAGGCGTATTCTACAGTATCTGCATGAGTGACTGTATTCAGATGTACAGATCCGCCCGTACCTGAGGGTTCATATTGCCCCGGACAACTTGACGAACTTGCTCTTTGGACATCGACGTGCCCGGTTCGAGTACCACCCACGCTCCGACGACTTCGCCAAATTGTGCGTCTGGAACAGCCACCGCCGCTGCTTCTCTTATAGATGGGTGTGCAGTCAGCACATTCTCTATCTGAACGGGGAATAGGTTCTAGTGGAACACTCGAGTTATGAACACCATAGACATTGTCGTGCGAGAGCTCACCTCTCCACCACGAATGATGATATCCTAGTGGAACGTTATTCACTCTGTACCACACATATATCAAGAACAGACCTTGATGCGACCAACGACTACAGCAACTCGGATCAGCATCACGGACGGACATCCAAGCTAAAGACGTACTCCTCAAATAACCTTCCTCGTCCATTATCCCTTCGTCACCTGTATGCATCCACACAAAAGATGCATCCTCAGGATCTGGACGCATAACCTTCTTTGTCTGCTCCTCATCCTTCCAATACCTACCAGACTCAGCAAAAAAAATACAAACAAAAGGAAAACACACCCTTTCTGTAACAGATAACCCGCCACGCACAGTTCCCCGGGCGTGCCAACGGGAACGATATTGCCTTCCGGGTCTACCAGTTTTGCTGTCACATGGGGCTGCACCTTCCCCACCGTCTCCACTCGTTTGATAATCGGATCCGTAGTCGTTGTCTGAAAGGAAACCGGACTGCGGAACCATGTCAGTGGATCCTTGTGTGTCCACCGAACTAACCGCACCTCGTCTCCGCTACGCAGCATGTCGGCAATCAGTTAAAGAAGAGGTGGTCAAGTGTCCACTTACTCATGCCGTACGCAACAGTCAGGTCTACCAGATTCAATTTTTCGATCAGTTGGCGCATCAGATTAATGGGTATCGGGGACCCAGCAGCGATGCCGGTCCTGTTTCAACACACCGGCTCAGAATGTTATGTTGTGTTTATTCCCTGTTTTCAAGAGGATGCACTCGACTCACCGGAGTCGACTTAGGTCTACTTTCTTACCTGCTTCCTGTCGTCGTTGCACCTCTTCCAACACGCCCAGGAAATGAGTGGGTACACCGTGTAACGCAGTGCATCGTTCCTGTTCGATTGCGTCGACAATCGCTTTCGGGTCGAACGACTCGGAAGGATAAATGACACAGGCACCATGAGACCATGCGGCCAAGTTTCCCAGCACCAGGCGTGCAAGAGGCAAGGTTAGATACGTGAAAGGCGATAGAGCGCAAAGAGTAGTACTCATCAAAACAATGGAATAGAGGCGGGACATTGCCTATACGTATATCACGTCAACAACGTATGCTTGTAAAAAAAACGATCACACCCACAGAGAACATCCTCGGGCGTGAACCGCATACACCGACCATTTCCGATCCCGTTATTCAAGATATTGAGATGGGTCAACTAAGCAACATCACAGCATCGGACGTCAGAACCACACGCTGTAAGTAGAAACAGCACATACAGAAGCAGCCTTTGGTGCACCCGTCGTTCCGCTAACATCCAAAAAAAGGTTACACCCGCATTCTGGTCAGAACCCGATGCCACCAACGCACCTCGTAAACTGAAAATTGATGATCTCGTCCGATCGCAGTTCGTCCGCACAGGCGCGCACCCATCGTTGCTCCTCACCATCCTCCCTCCACACGAGCGTCTCCCGCCAATCCACAATACACTTGGTATCCCTCATCTCCCTCTCGTACTCGTTCGGATCCGCCATGTTGTCCACGACAACAAGGTGCCGTAGCGCAGGCAGTGCCTCGCATTGAATATTCCCGGGAGAAGAATCACGCAAATCCGGGAACGCATCAGACAGCATTCGTATATAACGCGAGCTTCGAAGAGACGGGACCGCAAATAGATGGGATACGCCCGCCACGTTCAGCGTGCTCACCTATGCAACTTACTTGTAGCAGCCCCTTCGTCTCCCAAATCGGACAAGGACAACTCACAAGCTCAGGGACGCGGTACGCAGGATTGAGCGTCACCAAAATGGCACCCACGCTTGCACACGCCCATTGTAACATTGCATACGCACTGCCGTTGAGATTAGCATAACCTCGCTCCTTGAAGTCGCCGGTAACATGCACACCTATTGTTGCCCATCACCACTCCGATGCGGCTCCCCTTTTGGACGCCCAGGGACACGAGCCCCCTGGCCAGCGCATGGATGTGTCTGTCGAATTCCCGAAAGTCCCAGGCGAGATGCGTGCGGACGCCCATGTTGGGCGAAAGAGGGCCGCCGTGTATCCTCGGTTGCTCTTGCCTGCACACCAGAGCGGGTCTCTCTGCGTGCTTGGCAAGGATTTCATCCCGAAAGTAAACCGGGAGCGTTCGATGTTCGAGTGGAGGGTGTTTCGGTCCCTCGACGACCGAAAGTGTGAGTGATCGACGTAGGCTGAGGGTGGCTCCCCGATCACCCAGTCGCATCAACATCATTGTTCTGCTCCCGGGCCTGATGTGGGTGAATCGTGCGCTTTTCAAGCATCATAACGTTAAATTCAGGGCTTGTTTCATTACTCAAAACTACAACTATGGTACTGTCGCTGCCATCATGTATAATACTTATGTATTGCAGTTTGTGTACAATGCGAACAAAAATGAAGTGATCTATCCGAATCATTGGAAGTACACTGCGAAATGGCCAGCAACTTCACAATTGTTTTCGTGCCACAAGAGTAGAAAGGTAACAGATGTGCAATAGATATAAAAACACCAGTAATCCACTAATCCTTGGATTCCGAGTATGGTGGTAGAGACGATGTAGACGAAGAATGCAAAAGTGGGGGGTTGCTTGGTGGCTGTTCCCATAATATTGGACGAGACGTGATACTGGGCGTTACGGGGCGTGATGAATTGGGTGTGTTTGCCTGAGAACGATTGTGGACCAAGTGAGCGCGGACGAGGTGGCCAGCCGCGAGAGCACTGAGAAGAGACAGCTCCCCGGCCATGACTGACGCAGCGATGATACGAGCGAGACGTTGGGCGTTCATACCCGGCGTCGTTGGGTGAGCGCCTCTGATGCCAAGCATCTCCAACACTGCGGCTTGGGGACCAAGGACGGTACCACCTCCCACAGTTCCGACTTCAATACAAGGCATGGAAACGGTCACCAAAAGGTCCTCTCCGTCGTTGGTCCTGTTCAAATGTGAGTGTTGGGCGACCAGTTCATACAACCATCACGTACGGTTCCATCAAAGTCATACAATTTGAGCTCTCAACGTTTTGAGCAGGATCCTGGCCAGTCGCAAGGAAAATCGCGGTGAGAATGTTCGCTGCGTGTGCATTGAAGCCGCCAACTGAACCAGCCATGGCACTGCCAACGAGATTCTTCTTGATATTCAAGTTACACAACGCTTCCACCGTCGTCTTCAACACGGTCTTGACCACATTCCCGGGAATAACAGCCTCGGCTACCACACTCTTTCCACGACCTTCAATCCAATTGATGGCAGCAGGCTTCTTGTCTGTGCAGTAGTTGCCAGAGAGAGCAAGGGTAACCATCTCAGGGAAGCGCTTCTGGATTACCTCAAGCGCCTTCTCTGTACCCTTGGAGATCATGTTCATACCCATGGCATCACCAGTTTTGGTGGCGAAGCGGACAAAGAGTGTCCGTCCAGCCATAGCAGTCTTGAGTCTCTGCAACTTGGCAAATCGCGAGGTCGACTCGAATGCTTCCCTAATGGTTTCGTACCCTCCGTCGGAATCCACCCATGCTTTCGCCTCGGCAGCCATAACCACAGAAGGGAAGTCGATGGCAGGACCCCGCGTCATCCCATCATTAGTGAGAACTGTTGTGACACCTCCACCCGAGTTGAGAGCCTTACAACCACGTGACGTAGATGCGACGAGGGTGCCCTCCGCGGTAGCCATGGGGATGTGTACTTGATCTCCGTCGATAGTGAGAGGTCCAGCGATACCGAGAGGAATGGGTATATATCCAACGACGTTCTCGCAGCATGCGCCGAACACCCGAGAATAGTCATAGTTCGACATAGGTACCTCGGAATCCTCCAACGTTTGGGTTGGAGTCGCACGCGCTAATGGAAATCAGTGGATGTTGGATCATACAAACAGACCACGTACAAATCAATGCTCTCCGAATCGTCACAGCCCGCTCAAAATTGTCTAAAACTTTCTCCAAAGCGTAAGCGGCAATCTTTCCATTTTGCGCGAGAAGTATGATTTCTTCGTCGTTCAGTATTGCCAGCGAGTCCTTTAGTGGTCGAGGACCATTGTCGAAAATATCGATGCACTCCTCCAGTGAACGGACAGGGCCGTCGATGCGGCGTGCCTTGGGAATGATAACCGTAGGCTGGGCTCGAAGCTTCATATCCAGCAATAAAGCGGACACACCACTGTTGTCATTCTTGACGGGAACAGGAACGGGCGCAATGAGAGGTTTAGGCTTGAGAGGAGGTGACGGAACTAAGTCAGGAGTGTTGGTGGCTCCGGAATCGGGTTGGGACCTAGGAGTGCCAACTGAAAAGGAAGCCTTGCGGCGAACAGCGGAAGCCTTCACTTGAGGTAACTCAACCGTCTCATCCACATCTCTATTCCTCTGGGCTCCACCAACAGATCTGAATCTGACGCTTTGTGGTTGTAGCCCTCTGATGGCACCTTCGGCAATGCCTTTGAGAAGGTAACCGTTCAGAACGACGCTGACAGCAAGAACGAATACAATCCATTTCGAGATGACAGGATCGCCAACCAAATTAGTCCAACCAGACATGAAATTGTCAATGATCTCGCCAGATCTAAAGAGGGCGCGAGGACGTGCCGGACCAGGAGGGAAGACAGTGATTTGAAGGGGAGGAGCGACTTTTACGAGCACGTCGACTGGGAACGTCGTGTTGATGTCCAAACTGTGGAGTGTCGCTATGGTATCAAGAACACTAGCAATGGCGGGGGAAGTGATATCAACTTTGCGGGTTTCGACGCTATAATCACCAAAGGCCTGAATAGAGTTTCCTGGGTCGATCGGGGCAGGTGCCAAGGTGGTAGTGAAGTTGAGGAGATGCAATGTGAGGAAGGAGACGAGCTGAGATATGCTGTAAGGGCCAATACAAACACACCGGTGATACAAGACATACCAAAAGGAGTTTAAGCCGGGTCACTGGATCCTGCTCTTTGGCGTCTGTCTGGGGACTGTTCCTGTCTCTGAGCATAGAACCCTTGGTGCCAAGCAAGGACTCGGAAAGCTTGTGGCTCAAACTATGGTCTTCCACGGGCTGAGATGACGGTCGGACGAGTGCACTAACGGTGCCTTCGGATGTGATGTTGGTGGTACTACGCGATCTAGTCAATACGCGTGCCGTTTGGATCCTGCGGACCTACACATCCCGTGATTAATCGCCTCGATCAGATGGGCAACCAAACAAAAATAAACAACTCACTTCGACCATAATTGTCAGGATGGCTGCATAGAATGTGCCAAACACGAGGCAATCAAGTACTAAAGACAGCGCCGCGAGAGCGCAAAACTCCTTGAGACCACCCACTTTACTTCTGGCGCCCAAAAGAAGAGCAGCGATTTCAAGTGCATATTCACGAAGGATGAGATTTCCACAGGCCTGCATAGCCTCGAATACGACCTCTCCTGCAGGCTTCGTCTGACCCCTCCAACGACCCTCCTTAACAGGGGTGGTGAGATGGGGGTGGTTAAATACGGCCTTGGCGAGCCGAAGTTGTTTATCAAACCCAACCGTGCAAACAAGGAACGGGACGGCTTCTGTCAAGCTGATCGGATCAAGCGGGATCTCGAGGTAGTGTGACAACGGGAGAGCAAGTATAAACGAGAGGACGGCGGACGAAACTATGGCAGTGGTGAGCCAAAAGTTGGACCCCAAGGCGCGGGATGCCAGGAATAGTCGGATAAAGGATGCTTGCATCAGAATATACCCAGCAAGGACGAGCAGGATGTCTAGCGAATCCGCTTTCTGGGATCCAGGAAGTACGTGAATACATGTATCGTGGGAAGAGAAGTAGACTGACCTTTGCAAGATCCCAGAATCGCATGATGGAAGCACGGGCAGCATATGCAATCCACTTGCCGCTCTTCATTTCGCCAATGGTCTCGTCAGAATGACTGTGTACACGATACTGAACACCAAACGAATCGGCAGCATAGTATGTTTTACCCGCCAGGGCGTTCGCGAATTCTTCGTGGGCACCTGGGACGAACGACAAGGTAACGGACTGACTGGACACGTCGGTGAAGCATTGATTGTCAGCAGCGTGGACGCAGAGGGCAGAGTAGGTCTGGCCAGAGGGAGTGACAAAGACGTCAGAGATGTAATGTGTCAGGTTGTCGATGGACGGTGCCAGGTGTGCCCAGTCGAACGATCTCGTTGTAGCCTAACAGGAATCAGTGCTGGTACAGACATAACTCGGAGTGCATACAGGATCCACGGTAGACGATTGGGAGAAGACGAGCTGCTGGAGTTCGAGTCTTTGCGTGTGCGGGCTGGATGGTTTCTGGTACCAGGACTGATCGACGGCGAGCCACCTGCCATGCTGTAGCAGGGCATGGGTTGGGACGAGTGTGGAAGGAAATGCGGGGGCGAAGAAAGTGGAATGCTTGATGGCGGAGAGGACGCGAAAGTACGCGAGGGTGCCGACGATGAAGAAGGAGACGATGGTCTCGATGGGGCTGTGGACGGCTCGCCCTGTGAGCGGGAGAAGAGGCACGCGCATGGAGGGAGAAGGAGAAAAGCGTCGACTTGAACTTTGCGCGACTCGTTCCACTTTTATTTAATGCGCGATTCGGCTAGCGGGATTGGGACCCCGGACACCGCTTTTTCCATTTCCGGTGTCTTGTGTTGCACCATCTGTACTTTTTGGAACGTTGTCTTGTTGTCTCAGAGCCACCCAGTGAACCCGAACTCGTTCTAATGCAATGCATGTCCACGTTCTCCACGGACTGCCCGTTACCGGTGTACCCTCCGGCTATCCGAGTCCAACCGACCACCAGCCTCCAGGCACTGCGTACTAAATCGATTTTATGCTATTAAATCGCTTTGCTAAATCGCTTGCAAAGTTGTGTGAACGGGGACCTCTATTCGCCTCGGGTCTTTCTTCGCAACTATTCTAGGCATAGTATGACGCATACACTCTCGTACCGAGCCAGGCCTGATCAAACAGCTTGTTGACGTCCTCCGACAAGGGTCCTCCTTCGCTGAAAATAGAATCGGTGATTTATCGCTTCCGGACATCCGATCTCAGACATACCAATCGTTTATATTGGTTGCCACTTGTTTCAGGGATGCGGCGCCAAGAATGATAGCATCACTCTCTTCAAGAACACTGTGGTGCTGCAGCCACCGTTGGGAGCCCTCAGAGAGCGTAAGCCCACGTTTATCCTGTCAATTACATGTACATTACTGCGAAATGAAATTTACATATGGCTTAAATTGTCGCTCACCAGAGCTTCCTTGAGCTCCCTTATTGAGGGTAGCATTGGGGCGTATCGCGATCGTAAAGCAGGGGCTAAGTGAGACACTTTTGGATCCCATCGCCCGCCTTCTCTAGCAGCCATGTCTTCCTCATTAAGCATCTTGCCAGCTAAAAGGCCGCCACTTCACAACCATCAGCACGCAGCACTTTGATGCAAAGATACCAGACGAACGCTAGTGGCGAGTAGGCAAAAAATTTGATTCCGAAATGCCATAAACATGGAATCAATCTATGTCGCGCTGACGCTTATCAGTCGTTTTGGTTGTACTCAGCGCACGCACTCGAATTCAACCGTCCGCTCAATCGCATTGTATCCACCTTGATACACACTGGGTTTTACCCAACCTCGATGTGTCGTAATCCCTACGATCTCGGCGACCTGCATAGCTCGTTTCACCTATGATCTTAATTTAAGCATGATGTACGCATCCTCACCTGCCATGCGGTGAAGTTGCTCAATCCGAATTGCTCGCTGCCGAACTAGGTCATGGGCGCACCGTTCCAAAGTGCAAGAACGCATTCTTACAAATGACCTTCAGTGTACAGATTATTGATGGCTTGCAAGGTAGTTTCGATCGGAACCTTGGGATCGGGCGAGTGCAGATACAATATACGAATGTTATGTTTTCCAAGCGCTCTGAGGGACTGATTCAAGGATTCTCTGATAGACTCCTCAGTGAGTTGACCGGGATGCACTCTGCAGGAAACATGCGATCGGATGAGTCAAAGATCTAGCATGGATAAATGGGAGGACAGACTTGGTATCGATATGGATGTCGTCTCCAAGTTCCATCTGGCCTAAAAACTATACATGGAAGCGGTCAGTTGACGAATGGGCTGATTCTGAGTCATTCCACCTCTTCAGACGTCCCTCCCCCATAGAGGCGGGCAGTGTCGATCGCGTTGTAACCATGTTCTGTGTACAAATTCACGACTGATCGCGCTTCCTCCACTGTATGGATACGTGCGCCGTTCGACTTTGGACCTGGGACACCAAAGCTACCTGCGCCCTTCAACACGCCATTTAGTCAAGCAACATGGTACTGGCCGCACGCATGGTGAAAGAAACGCACGAGTACAAGGGGAACTCGCGAGGGCATGATCACAGTGCACTACAAGTTCGACTGGGCCAGTTGCCTTGAACTAGCGGCCAGTGCCGGTCAAGCCGGCCAGCGTCGGAACTCGGTCTCCAGACTAATTGACGTGACAAACCAGTGTGGGACGACTCACCTCGAGCACCCGGGGATACTATACCTGGCCCAGCATGGCGCTGGAAGTATTCCAGGTTGGGAATGTATTCCATAGGTCTTGGAGCTTGGGGGTCATTGGTACACATATCAGGCCGTAAGCGTCATAGCCACCGTTCGTTTTCGTGCCAATATCTCATCTGAGGTGGCTCGGTGACTGGTTGTCTTGTCCATGAAACCATCAGCTTCATGTTTTGGTACTCATCACGATGTTTGAACTTGAAACCGCACGATCGCACTGTCCATGGAGGAGAAATAAAAATTTATCACACTATTCCGACCTGCTCCTTTTGCTTATCTTCGACTCACTCCAAGTACGGGCCTCTCACGAAAGCTATTGGCACCATTGTTAGTGATGCGGTGTCAAACCGAGACAAGGATGACACGGGGGTCACAATATGTCACTTTCTTTTGGCTCTGGTATGCGTGATTGAAACCAGATAGCTCTTGTTAAATAACCATGCTCCGAGACAGTGACTCCCAGCTTTAAATTTCAGTGCGCATAATTCCAAGCGTAAAACTTTAACAATCAACAATCTCAGGGGTGAGGAAGCGACCCGTAGTTTGTGCTACTCACCGTAACGTCCGTGAGCATAGGTAAACGCAATCGCTGTCGGAACCGATGACAGCCCCTCCAGTCCAATGTTGTCAGAGCAGGACTGAACTCAAGTTGAACGCCAGGGTGGTGATTGCCGGGAAACAGGGCCTATCAAGACGCCTATTGGAGGAACTTAAACTTTCAAGTGGCAATTGGGCTGGTCAGAAATGTTATGATCCTGCTGCACGATGGGAAATTTGAAGTAAACCCGCCAGTATGTCGTGGTCGAAGCCAGCGGCAACGAAAAGTCGACCATGATGCAAGGTAATGGACTTACGGTCAACGGTGTTTACTTCATGATGCCACCCGATTACAATGGTCGCCGTCGAATCGGAATAAACATGAACCAGCCGTTGTATGCCCTTTCTTGGGCACATTGCTTGATCGTTGCCAGGTTAATTTCACGAACGTGTTGTTTCTCTCGTGTGACAGTGGTCTAGCTCCTCATCACTAGGCCGGCTCTGAATGGTCAGCTAATGGGCCGCAGGGGAGGAAACATACTGAAGGTTGCCGTGACGGGCCATGCGCTTTGCCGGTGCGGCGGTGCCCTGACCCTGCTTGACATCGACCATATATAGTCTCGCCACCTGGATAATTACGAAACGAGCGCTGGTGTGGTGTTAGTACGCAAACGAGGCTTCCGTCCTCTCGACATCCCACTCCAACAATGGCTAGGATGAGGGAAGCCACCGTCATCAACATTGAACTCTCTGAAACTGGTGAACAATACAGAGAAGAACTACAAAAAGACGTGTCCGAACTTCCAAAGGTTCCCGCGCCAATGTAAGTCGCGCCATATCCTTGACAAAAACAAGTTTCACTGTCGCTCGAGCAGATACCGACATGCAGCTCCTTCGGCGCCGTGGCCATGGATGAATTTTGACTCAGACGCCAGCGAAGTCCTTATCCTTCCGCCAGGCCCAATTGGTCAAGACCCAGAGTGGAGTCGTTACCCTCAAAGTCTGTTTGGAAACTGGACGCGCGACCAAGTCGACAGATGCGGTATACTGAAAATAAAGATTCCACACGATCAGACCTGCAGCGTATACATAGTAGACGTCTTCAAAGACGGGTCCTTCGATAGATGTAGCGAGGAGCTTCGTACCATCAAAGTCGAGGATCCGAGAGCGTACTTCAATCTTATGGGGATTCCTGTGAGCGGTATTCATGTATTCTGTTTCGAAGCGAGCTAAGGGACATTGTTGACAGCCTCCCTCGAATATTCGTGTGCGAGCGTTGTTTGTCGAGAACATGACAGTGCCAGTTCTCCAAATCTTGGGTACCAAGTGAGTGATCGACACCGCATACACAACATAGCAAGTGTCTCATTGCAGCCAGATATAACGTCGAGCCTTTCTTCTTTGCTTCCTCCGCGAACTGGATTCCGTCGAGGTATCAAGAAGACCCCAAAGAGGATGAGGATCGTACGTAAACCCGGACTCCCAATCCTAGTGTAACTTGCTCACATATCTCAGATATTACTGTGGTCCTCCCTTTTATTCGTACGATGAAAAATCAGAAGCCGATCACGCGAACAAGACCGGTCAGAACCTTTGTCTCAACTCAATGGAGTGTGCCGGAAGAAGAATCGTCTCCCTATAAGGGTGTGTCCCCATCGGATTCTTTCTACTTTTTTTTTTTTCAACCATGCACTCATAGATGAGAAACAAACCATTGATACTCAAGCGCCGCTCCTTCTTCCTAGTATGTGTGCTTCTTTGATGGGTTACGCATCTGTTAACTCGATGTCTAAAGATAATATGATCCTCCTCCAAGATTTGCTTGCTATCCACATGCACCGAACTTCGAACACTAGCACGATTATTTCTTATCATCCCAGTTCAGAGTTGCAACGTACTTCTGCGAAGCGCTTTCAGTCTCTCGTGCACAGGACGGGCGACAGTGTTTACTGGTCAAAGATCTTCAAGAGATCCAAGGATCCAACTTTTCTCTTCCTCGCAAGTCTCTGGTACGCCTTGTATGCATGGGATGAGGCATTCGAGGTTTTATATCGTTACATCAACGCCCTAGTAAGCAAATTTATCTACCGGGCTCTTCTTTCGCTTGATTCCTCAGTAGGAATCCGACGTTCTCAGATTCAACGACATAAAACTCACACGAGAGTTGCACAAGTTGCAAGCCCATCTTTTATATTATCAGCAACTCCTCCGTGACTTCCGGGTATCTGTCGATTTCGTCAAATCCACTCCTAATCCGGCGATGGGCACCGATGAAAATCGTGCCGATTCTGTAGATCTCTTGTGCAGAGAAGCCAATAATCTCATATCTGAGATCGATAGATTGTCTGGGCAGAGAACGATGTTGTCCGACCGACTCAAGAATGTTACTGAGTTGGTTCGCATTTGATCATCCTATCTCTTGCTCTCTACACTCCTCACACCTCACCTCGTATTTAGGCGTTTGCAAGTGTGAATATCGAGGACAGTAAAGCCATGCAAGAGTTGGCGGTGACGACAATGATCGACTCCGCTGCTATGAAACAGGTGTGTTTGATTCCGCATCTCGTCTGCAGTATACTCAAGTGGGTCAGATTGCCTATCTTACCATGATCTTCCTCCCGGCTGGTTTTCTTTCGGTAGGTCGTGGATATGGCCAACATCCACATGACTTATCCTTCATCAGAACGTATTCAGTATGAATGTCCGAGAGATCAACCCTCCCACTACAGCGAGCCTCTACATCTATATTGAAATCACTGTCGGACTCACCATCTTGACCTCATGGGTGGCGATAGCATTCCAGAAAGAGAGTACTTTCCATCCGGATTGTAAATATGGCATCATCGGACGAGCCATGTGGCCCTTGTTTTATGTGTACAATTCCATACTCGCTCCCATCCGGTACCTCAGTAATCGGCTCGGAGCTTCCGAGAGTCGCTCGAGCCCTCATCCTCTTTAGACATCACGACCGCGTAAGTGTGTTCTGGAAGTATGTCACTGCCAAAAAAGCTCAGACGCTGAGATCTTGTTCAGGTATATATGCTTTACAATCTTGGGATCTTTATTTCGGTGGCACGACTTGGACGATTGAATGACTATACATTTCCAAGTGTAGTATGTTGAATCTACCAGATTTTGTTATCGATCACATTTTATCACATTTGTATCCACGGTTTCGGGCCGATGGTCTTCGGTCTTCGGATCTCCATCAAGTCTCGTTTTGGGAGACTACGTCAGATGATTAGCAGACGTACTGACGAGCCAATTCAAAATATTTCGCCCCACACGGATTGCCAGGCCGTTGCTCTTTCATAGCTTGGTTCCCAAGCCAACCTTTGCGCGTGGGTTTATCGTCTGTTTTACCTCCACCAATTGTCAAGGTAGTATAGGCTATGTGAAACTTCACACGCGCTTTCTATGCAGAACATCCTTTTGAAGGTATGTACTTTTTCGGCCCTGACTTTCTGATGGAAAGGTCTTGGATGGCTGTAAATTGCGTCATGCAATCCTATGCCAGGGAACAACTTCCCCACAAAGGCAGAATCATTCCACCCAAAAATGAAACTGCCTGTGCGTGGTGTTTCCTCGTCTAACCCATCACCCCAGGATGGTTGCGACCGCCGTTCAGGCCAACAGTACCCGTATGATCACAGAACGCCATCAGCGGCATTTCGAGAGAGGTGACGATTTTCACAAGGTTCCAATTCCGATGTAAGTGTTTGGATGTGACGCACGAATACTGAACACCCTTCTCTGAGCAGATACCGCCACGCGACACCGTCGGCACCATGGCCATGGATGAAATTTGAGATCGATGCCAGCGAGGTCCATCCTATCCCACCAGGGTTGCCAGGCAAATTCGAATGGAGCCAGTATCCACAAAGTCTTTTTCAAAATTGGACGCGTGAGCAGGTGAACAGGAGTCACATGTTGACGAAATGTAGCGATGGCGAGCTATCTACCGTATACAAGATGAATGTTCTAGTCGATGGGAACTTTGACGATCGGAGGGAAACCCGCACCGTTCGAAGAGCTGATGACGTGGATCTGCGAGCGTTCTGGGATCATCTTGGGACACTTGTGAGTGGAATGCTTGCTGTATACTTGGAGGCTGAGGCGGCTGTGGTAGCCAATTTCGAACGTCCGAGTGCAAGCGCTCTTTGTCGATGACATGACGTTACCTGTCCTCCAAATGTTGGGAACAAGGTGTGCAGCCAATTAAATGTACGAGTATAGTCTCACTCTGGCCAGATACAACATCGAACCTTTCTTCTTTGCATCCTCCACGAATTGGATCCCATCTAGGTACCAGGAAGACCCGAAAGCGCTGGAAGACCGTAGGTAGATTCAATGCCATGCTATATTCTTCTTCTCATCTTCCTAGACATCACTGTCGTGCTTCCTTTCCTACGTACTTTAAAAACCAAACGACCGATCAGGCGGACCAAGCGACTGACTGAGTCGCACTCCTCGATGTCAGTGGATGAACCACTACCGTATACAGGTACGTGTACACCTTAACACCTCTTTCTTTATTAACTTGCGCCACTCATAGATGATAGAGGACAAGTGATTGATACGCAAGCACCACTTTGTCTCCCAGGCAAGTACTCCCCTTTTTTTGTGGAGTCGAATAATATTAAACCCGACTTGTATCAAGACAACAAAATTCTGCTTCAGGATCTATTATCGCTCCACATGGTCCGTAATCCGACAACGAGTACGATTATTTCCTATCACGCTAGCCAAGGAACTTCTGCGGCGCGTCTCCACTCTCTCGCCCAAAGAACAGGTAATAGCGTCTACTGGTCGAAAATCTTCCAGAGATCCAAAGACCCAACATTTCACTTTCTGGCGATCCTGTGGTACGCACTGTACGCATGGGATGAAGCGTTTGAAGTTCTGAGCCGCTATATCAATGCTCTTGTAAGCAACATCACCTTTTGAGCTTCCTGTCTATTTGAACAAGTTCGTCAGGAATCCGACGTTCTTCGACTGAATGACCTCAAACTCACGCGAGAGCTACATAATTTGCAAGCACATATTTTGTACTATCAACAGCTTCTGCGAGATTTCCGCTGCTCGGTCGAGTTCGTAAGAGATACGCCGAACCCAGCAATGAACATTCCAGCAATTTCCAAAGCAGAACGGGAAGACTCTGCAAAACTCTTGCAAACTGAGGCGAACAATCTCATATCTGAGATCGAAAGGCTGACTCGACAAAGAGAGATTTTGTTCGAGAGACTCGATAATGCTATTCACTTGGTTCGAGTCTGGCCATGTTTCTTATTTGCCGTTGATCTCTTTTTCCTTTTTCGCTAGACATTCGCGACTGTGAATATCGAGGAAAGCAAAGTTGTCAGGGCGTTGGGAGAAATAGCAAAGCATGATGCCTCTGCTGTTAAGCTGGTGGGCAAATCCCGTTTTTCGTGCAATATTTAAATGACCCTCGTGTATCAGATAGCTTACCTTTCCACAGTCTTTCTTGGGGCGACATATCTTGCCGTATGTCATCGACCTGTCACATTTCTTTGCAAAATTCATCTTTGCTTTCGGTAGAACGTCTTCAGTATGAACGTCAGGGATATCAACCCTAATTCCACTGGGTCCCTCACCCATTATATCGTGGCTGTTATTAGTCTCACGCTTTTCACCTCGTGGTTAGCGATCGCCCTCCAAAAGGAGAGTTTCTTCTACTCGCCGGAAAGCGGTGTCTTACAACGAGCCTTGTGGCCTTTGTTCTACACGAAGAGTGTTATGTCCACCGGAATGAAAAAGTTGTTCGACTCTATTCGCTCTCCACCTGGACGCTAGGCCTTCTTATTAAAGTTCTGATAAGAATATCCGCGGTCGGTTGGCATGCATGATGATGGTTACGAGGGCAGTTTTTCTAGCAGGACTGGATCTACTACGATACTGTGTAGGAATTTTGTGTCAAAGCTACGATTGAGAACTCGTTTGAATGTAATAGTGAGTTTGTGGAGTTTGTGTGGGATTGTCAATGGGATGTATGATACTGCCACTGCCATATGTTTCAGGCTGTGTCACAAGGCCGTCATGTCAATGTCAGTATAAGAATTACGGCAGTCAACATACTCCAAGGTCGACCTTTCCTCCAAGCGAGAGAGGATGCTAAGCCTACTGTTTATCATCTTTTCACTGCTCTTTCTATATGGTTATCTCAATGACAGGAAAATAGGACAGCTTCCACCCGCCGCACTAACAATCTCTCCGACACGCCTCACACCGCAGAGGGTCCGTGCAGCAGCTGATGCTTTATCAAAGAATCCAGTTGTCATGGAAAACTTTATTCCCCCAAAGACCGGTCGGCGCTATATCATCGTTGGTGGTGTAGGTTCAGTTACTACCCCGACTATTTTACACTTTGACTGATTCGAGTGTCTTCACTAGGCGGGGTTTCTAGGCGGTTGGATCGTCCTCCAGTTATTAGAGCGTGGAGAGGACCCTAAAAAGATCAGAATTTTGGACATTCGTCGTCCCAGTCGCCTGGACTTGCGTACGGGAGCTGCTCAGCAGGTTGCCTTTTTGCAAGTCAACGTTTCCGACGCGGCCGGTGTTTCCGAAGCTTTCAAGGCGCCCTGGCCAGTCGGAGAAGGGGAACAAGCAGTCACTGTCTTTCACACTGCTGCAACCATACGGTTCTACGAGCGTCATATCAGATTACTCCCTCGATCAAGCGAGGTGAACTATGACGGTACGATCAACGTGATCAATGCTTGCAAGGAAATTGGCGCAGATACCCTCATCTATACCTCATCTGCGTCCGTTTCCGTGCGCCGCACCCGCTTCTGGCTGTGGCCTTGGGAAAAGCAACCGCCGTTTTTCATTCAAGTGCACGGGGATGGTGATGAACATTTGCCAAGACAACATGACCATTTCTTCTCCAACTACGCAGTTTCCAAAATCTCTGCCGAGATGGCCGTCCGCGCCGCGGACAAGTCACCCACCAGCAAATCCCACACACTGAGGACTGGCTGTGTCCGTCCTGGCAATGGCGTGTTCGGTCCTGGAGGAGATCTGATCTGTGAGGCTTATCTCGTGCGGAAGCAAAATCCAACTTGGGTACCGAACATTGTCCAGTCGTGCACTTACGTAGAGAACGCTGCGCTAGCACACCTGTGCTACGAACAGCGACTCGTAGAACTAGGAAGAGGATCTACAAATCCAGATATCGGCGGTCAAGCCTTCACGATCACGGATGCAGGCCCTCCCATCACCTTTGGCGACATCTATACCGCACTCACCACTCTTGACGAAGAGACCGTGTTCCCAATCATGTCACCCACACTCATGCTCACAGTGTCGCAGGTCATTGAATTTTTCTACGTTTCTAAATTGCTTTTGTCGACTTCGGATTCATTGATTGGACGTGTTATCGCTAGAGTGATACCTACGATTTCTGGGGATGTCGTTAATCTGCAGCCACCCATTCTCGCACTCACCACGATCCACCTCATCTTTAACGACTCGAGAGCCCGCCTCCCTCCGGCGAAGGGAGGTCTTGGTTACGCCGGACCGTACACAACTCTCGAAGGGGTATGTAAAACTGCCGACCAATACCACAAGTCTGATAGGAACGGAGAGGAACGGTCGTTGTCGGGTGGGGTGAGCTTTGGCTTTGGGTGGAAGAAGTCAAAGTCAAAGGGCGCGAGCCGTGCTGGGAAAGGGCTCGGTGAGCGACTTGAACAGCTAGGTGTAAACGCGATGACCACATTAAATTAATATTTTTTTTTCTGTTGAATGCCATTATTCTCTATTCGAAAAGCTGACATGCCATGCTTATTTAAAATCGATCCTGCCGCATCGAAGTTTTGCTGGATGATTAAAATAAATAGAAATACATTGTCTAGACATCTGATGTATAGCTATGCCTGACACGATCTCCCTCGAAAGGGCCTTTCTTTCATGGGAAAGTTTCTCCCGCATCGAACTCATTATGGTCTGTCCCCGGATTCTCAATTAAGTAGTATCAGTCACTCGCCACGTAATCTACTCACGAGAGACAGCCAGTTAGGTCGAAACAATCGTCCCTATCATGGTGCAAAAGGCCAACAATATCAAGGACGCACAAGAACTCGTCAGTTCAACAGATACTATCGCTCACCTCGATCTGTCCTACAAGTCATCAACCAGTTAGACTTGAAGGGATGCACGCGGGCACAAACTTTGGTTTTAACAAAAAAGAGTCCGAATCGACACGCAGAACTGAGGATTGCACACAGAATACTTTCCACCGAATCTGCGGCCTCAAGGAGGTGCTGGTGATATCGGTGCAGTACCTCGGATGCGTCAAAATCTAGACATTTTGCCTTCATGGACCGAAGCACACCTATCTTCGCGATGTAAATCTATACAAACGAGGGTTCCTATGGGCTCCGTAGAATGGACTTAATCTTGCCTGAAGCATGTTGATATTAATAGTGAGTTAAGCAGCTTTACCTCGGGAAACCCGTCCCGTCTTCGTCGACATACATACAACCTTGTCCCAGGAAACTGAGGCCATTCACGTTCTGATGTCGTGTTCACCGCCAATAAGCATGGATGGAACAGACCGGCAATCTGCCAAGGCCTGTACAATATCTTTGAACGCAACGTTGAAATAGAGTACGTACCCTCCCAAAACGTCCATCGCTGGTCAAATGTATATATGCCTGTCTGAGGTACTTTGGAATCCGATCGCGTACGAACTCTTGGGCACTTATGGCACGAATATCAACTGGGGCGGCGCACTGACCAGGTGCATTTTCACTAATCTGTGCAACTGGTGTTAAAATCTAATCCGAAGGCTGAAGCTTCGAAGCAAAGGTAGGCATAGTTTCATTCTTCAATAAACAATATCCTGAGTCCAACATGAAAGACATATTGTAGATCCTCTCACCGAAGGCATCATGAAGTTGTTGGTCCAATCAATTGCTCGTTGTGACTTTTAGACACAACAAAACGGCCAATCATTGAGATCTTTTGAGAACTCGCACTGTTCTCGTTAAAAGAGTAACTAGTGCCAGTGATGGACTCGACAAACAATCTTCTCAGGCTCACTCACCGACACAAAAAAAAAGATGACAAGAGGGAGATTCGAACTCCCGCCTCCATACGGAGATGAGAAACCCGCTTAAGCAGGCAAGCTTTATAAGCTTGAGTCACACGCCTTAGACCGCTCGGCCATCTTGCCATGTACATGATGGTCACTTGCGACCATATACGCATTTCTTCAAGGGATACTCATGCACATCCCTGATAAATTACATACCATCTGCATTGCCCACCCCGCATCCACAATAAGTTGACAAATCTGGTCTAGTAGCGAGCACAGGAACAGCCACCATGTGAGTCCCACACAATGCGTTGAGATCCGTCATGATCGGACAGACGAGCTCGCCTTAGGTTCGAAATGGAAGCTTCGAATTTGTAGGACGGTCGACGATTTATGATCGCAATATGTCATGACATCTTCCAATGGATCACCCTGCGTATTAATCCACAGCCAATCCGAACAGTCCCTGGTGGGACAAGGAGGCGCGTGATCTAAAAAAAGGGTTGAGCCCAGGCTGCCAAGGATAATGCTGTGAAAGCAAAACACGGTCATAGCTTACCAACCCTCTGATCGAAAAACCCTAAAAATCGTGTCGAATAACGTTTCGCGTAGATGTCAAATGTGCGACCTTGACAGGACGGTCCATAACCAGCGCCGGCGTATTGTGTCAATTTGTGTACGTGGGTGCCAAATAGAAACTTCCAGTCAAAGTCAAGGAGGATAGAAGGTATGATACCCCTTTCATTAACATTTCCCAGAAATGGTATCATTTTAGACAGGCCCCAATAAAATTTAAATGAAAAAAAAAACGGTCTCGGAAACTCTTTGCGTCACTATGTCACTGTCGTCCCAGGGATGCGGCTTCAAAGAAATGCTTTGAAATGCTTTCACACACTGCGGCACACCGCCTCTCCGGTGTCACGCCTCGTTCAAAACATGATGTTGCCGCAGCGGCGTATCACTCTCAAGAGGACCGAAACAATCATCTATGTGACGAGTGTCGATAACAATGTCAACACGACAAGTATCTCAAGTGAGGAGGAAAGACGCACAACAAGTGATTCGCTGAGTGTTTTGGGTGGAAAAAAAGAAGTCGGGTCTTGCCTAGATACCGGATTTGGTGTACGGGAGATATGTAAGGTAGAACGCGATTCAGACTGATCCGTTGGAGACGGCAGGTTCCACGGACTCTGGAAGATCCCGAAGTACGGGATGGCCTCACCTCTGAAGTACGCGGCGGGAATCTCTATATGACCAAAAAAAGTGTCTTCAGATCTAATTATTCTGGTTTGGGAGACTAGAGACGAAAGGCGGGCCCCGGGAATGCAGCGCCCGTGAATGAGAATATTCAATGGGTCTCGATGTGCGTTACACCTTGAATGATAGCAGTGTACCCAGTGATCAAGGTTGCGCTCCTCGGAGCGATCCAATTTGGAGAGACTCGTGAGTACATTAAAGTCATCTCGTTACGTGACAGGCATAATCAAGACGGCCCTCCGAACAAACCATAATACATCTAATAAACAGTTATCAGGGGACCCCAGTGAGAGAGAAGAAATAAATCGTTACTGACTCCACAGGCATGTGTGATTAAGGACTCGGAAGAATCTAGACGCAAGAATTGGCAGTCGATGTGAGCAATACAGTATCTCCATTCAAGCCTTCCGCGTCATTCTGGGCATCCGTGTCCAAAGTTGAGCACACTTTTTGGCTGATCCAACTGAGTCCCCATGCACCAGCGCGTGCCATTACCCAAAGTGCGATCCGCAAACCAGGGATGAGTCGTACTACGTCACGAAAGTCCCAGATGTCTCGGTGATACGTGATCTGGCCTTGTTCGTTAAAAGTGAGTCGTGTCATAACGGGAAGCTGAAAGTGGAGCGGGGATGGTACGCAGACAGGCGTCCCAGGTATCGAGAGAGACGGCGAAGCTGGAACAGAGAGCGACAACTGAGATTCAACAGGAGAAGGCGGCGGGCGGCGTAACATCAATGTTTTGGGTATACGGTACGTTGTGTGAAGGTCGGGAAAGAAGAGGACGTTGAGAGTGTACTCGACGAAACTCTTCTTATGACCATCTAGAGTGTGGTGTACAGTGATGATTACGGTGGAATGAAAAAGAACTGGAACAAGAACGCACCGAAACTCTCCGTTTCGCTGATATCGTCAACTTCGGGCCAGATCCGAATTGCTCTGAACCAAGGGACATCATCGAATTTGTTTGATGGACGAGCTCTCAAAAGGGCGTGAAGAATTGACAATGGCCGAGGGACATCGACGGCGCAGCAGCGGCGGGTGAGAGCGTGAATATCCGAGATGAGCGCGCGGGATGTAGCAGTGATCAACGGGTTCTCGTATCTAGGAGTCGTGTATCATTGTTCGACGGGACGCGATTGCACACTTACACTAAATGTCACATATACTGTCAGGTGGTTCCCACCATTGCAAAATAGAGGACGCGCCTGCACGAGAGTCATAAAAAAACTCGGAAGTGCCGAGGAAACTGGGAAAAGTACTAGTGTCCTGCGTACAGACTTCGACCGTGGTGGTGCTTCTTTGGATGATCGACAGCTCCCCTATTGAATGAGATTTATGTACCATCATGCGAGTAGAGATGAAGGTCGTCCGAGTGGACCGCTAGGAGGCCGAAGCAGACATCTACTCGGCAATTTTAAATTGCCTTACCCATGGATAGGCGTTGATTGATGTTGATAGTAAAGTATATACTGCTGCACAAAATATAAATATTAGTCTATTCACCGGGTCAACGCTTTTCTCGACATTTGTTGTTCATACTCCACAGCAACAGATTGCTCCACATGTACCCGAACATCCAACTCCAAATCGCGAGGCGAAGGGGGGGAATACTCTAGGTCAATTCCACTCTTCTGCAATTCCAATTCACACTGCGAGCGTAATTCAGTTTCAATCTGCCGCCCGTAAGGAGGGCGAGTGAGGATAATGTTCTCAAATCGTGCCATATCGGGTTCGGAAAGTTCTGGACAAACGAAGAGGGTGAGTCTCATGGAATTTTAAACGGAAACGAAACACTCACCCCTTAGATGAATCAAGATTCGTTGACTCATTATCCAAGTAACAGCGTAACCCAACGATGCGCTAACAATAAGTAACCATGGTCAACTACGGCGGGAATAATTGGCGAATGTTTCCACACACCCTGCAGACTAATTCCCGCGGCGTTACGATAAGAATTTAGATGCAGTTTGATCGGAAATGAATGATGAAGTCTCACCTGCACAGCTTCATCACTTCCCCGATACAGGACTAGATTGAAAGCATTGACCCCTTTGGGGTGTTCAGTCAGAGAAACGTAACATGTGAACAACCTACCCGTCAAGACCACGAAATAACCAAGGCCATCATAAATCATCCTACCAGGGACATCAAGACAGTGTGACATGCAGTGTAATAACACTTACGTTCTGATCAGCCGGGATAGCCTACTATGGCGATTGAGCGTCCACTTATGTAACTAGAAACACGAACAACCCAAGACTGACCTTCCGTTGTTAGCATTGTAACGTACAAGATAGATTGTAGAAATGGCCAGTGTTCCTGTGTCCCAGAACATGGATACGACATAGTACAGCGAGGCAGAAGAAGATCCAGCATCTCCAGGAGTGCAACTGATCCAGGTGTTCAGTACAGATTTATTTACCGTCTGATATAAACTTACGTTCCCTGTCATTGCAAGTGCATATGGTCAATTGATCATTGTGTGTAGGACCATACAAACTCACGTTATTCGAGACGGCTGACAATGAGCTTCAGAAACCTCAATCAGCCGTCAGATAATAAAAGCACTTACGGATACGATTATACATATTTAAACACCAACCAGTCTGTCCAAAGATGTCAAACAGGGAAAACGGTGAACTCTTGGAAAGGGCTGACTGCTGTGGAAACGAAGTAGGCTACGATGAGGACGCCAGCAACAATTTTATTTCTCCGGGCGATATTGAATGTTCTTTTGAAAGGATGCTGAGCAAGTTAAACGAGAACAAAGTATAAACGCGTACCTGACGCCAAGAATTATTTGGGAAATCATGGTTTGGATGACTGAGGAGTGAGGACCCATCAGCGGAAGAAGAGCGATATGGATTCAAGACTGGACGAACCTTTGAAAATAGGTGCTACCATATAATAGTGGTTACATGACTCGGGGGTGAACGAGGTGGCGAAAACGCCATAATTGCTAACAACCATGACGACAATGCTAACATAACTGCTGCTCCATTAGACAGGGAAAGCGAGCAGGCGTGGGGCGAGACTTGCCGAATGAGAAAAAAAAGAACGCAACCCAGGCTAGATCCCAATTGTGTGGTCAGTAACAAGTAAAGGAAAATCGACGAGATCAACACCTTGGGCGGAAGATATTAGACTGACTTCGATAAAAACGCAATTCAGCGGGTAATGTGATCACGTAGCTGAATGTGAATTAGGGACCAAGAACTGCAGAGGACATATGAGACTCACTCGTAACCAGCGATCGAGAGGGAGATGATGCGCAGGTATCTTTCGGCCTCTGTCCCGAGACTCATTGGAGGGGAAGCAGAAAAAATGGGAATCGGAAGGAAGGTGGGCTAATTTATACAGAAACGTGCTCGCCCGGCGTTTGCTGCCGTTATGAGAGTCAATGACGGTAGAACTGACAGATCTTGATTGGCTTGCACGAGGACTCATGGCTGTTGTTAGTAAGTATACGTATTAGGTAAGTACATGAAACGGAGCATCATTCATTGAGGTGACATTCATTTCCCCAGAGTGTGTCAACTGAGCCTGAATTTATTTCAACCGCGACGCAAACAACCTGCCGGCCTACCGGCTCTCCGACCACCGCACATACATTGCCGTACATTGCATTATGTTATTGCAGAGCTTAATCGCCCTAACTGCTCCTAAACTCCACTGCGCCCAGCAGCCTTGATTGTTGTGCCGGACGCTAGTATTGGTAGGCATTTGCTCGGCACAGATGAGCTTGGCCCTGGGAGAAATCCGGCACCAACCAGCCAAGCGAGGTACATAGCCAGAAGCTCGCCGGAAACGGTAGATGCTGTAGCGGAACTGTGGCTCTGCGTGAGCAACGCTGCGGTGTTTGCGTCGTCCAGTTCGGGTGCCTTTGTACTTGTCGGAAGGTCGTCGAGCACAAAGTGCAGTAATGGGAATAACGCATTGTCTTGTGCTTCCATGACATGCTTTTCCAGTTCCCGTCTCCAAGCCAAGTATTCACATTGTCGCGTTGCGAACCCGTATTCTCTGAGCGATGAGAGCAAGTCATTGAACGTGGGTGGTGGGCTGGCCACGATGTGTAACACCGTCTGTGTGGCGTTCGGTAGGGGTGCAACTGCAGCAAGTGTTATGCATCGAGCAACATGATCCACGGGCACCATGTTCAGCGTGTTGTTGATGTCAGGGACGAGACCGAGCTGCACACACCCCTTGACCAGCCGCCATATGAAATCATCTGTATTCGTCACTATCAAGCGTCGCGTCAGTGATCGATAAATCGCCAGGGACAAAAACTTGCATACCCGCTGTCTTTGAATCTCCGACGACATAGCCTGGTCGAACAATATGTCCTTTTAAGCCTCGCTTGCCCGCCTCGAATAACAGCTTTTCGGAGACCCATTTACTTTGTCCATAACCACTCTTGAGACCGGTCCTCGCGCCCTCGAGGTCGTCGTCTTCGGGTATTCCTCTGCGTTCCGCGTGTGATAACGAATCAGACAGCTGGACGTAATGTTCGGTATCAATAGCCGACGTCGAAGAAACAAAAATAAAGAGCTTTTGTCTCAGCGTCGAAGCAAGTTCAACTGCTGTCAACGTTCCGATCACATTCGGCGATCGAAGTCTCTCATATGGATAGACCCAGTGCACCTGTAAATCAGATCTTGGATTTGAGATCATGCAGCCAACAGAAATCCAAGGAGGACAAACCAAAGCGCCATTGTGCAACACCACATCAACTTCATCTGCTACTCGGGCCCAAGTGCTTTCGTTCATGCCAAAATGTTCTTGTCCAAAGTCCCCGATGACCACTTCAACTCTTCCCGAGGTGATCCATTCCTCATCCCAGACGCCGCGGTCGGTCGAACCTTCCTTCAAGCGTTTCAGCCCATTTTCAACCGAAGCAGAACGCACGAGGCAGATGACTTTCTGTACCCTCTGTTGGCGCTGTAGGAGGTCACGAAGTACAAATGCACCGAGGTACCCAGTCGCTCCGGTGAGGAACACGGTCAAACCACGTGTGTCAAAGTCGGAAGGTAATGGTGGATAGGAATCGCGCAGGCAAGGAACCAGATCTTCGAAATCTTGACCGTATTCGACAAGGGCAGGCGTGATTTTTTTCTGTGTCCCATCCACCATGTGCACTCGGGTAGGCGAAGGAGGGATTGAGTCTTGGGGGGCAATACCAAAGTCCGGGTCACGCAAAGCATCGACGGCAGCTGCTAAGCCGTTGATGGTTGGTTGGGCAAAGATGAGGCCCAAAGGCGCCTCGACAACAAAAACCTTTCGCATCTCGAAGATGAGGCGAGTTGCCAGGATGGAATGTCCTCCTAGATCAAAGAAGCTCTCGTCCAATGGTATTGTCTTTGGGGGGTTGGGCAACACCTCTTCCCATATTGAACACAGCTTTTCTTCTGTGGGGCTAACGACTCTCTTTGCATTGCCCTTAGAGATTGTTTTGTTTTCCGCGTGAGCGAGATGAGCATGAGCTGTATCTGGGAAGGGAAGCGCCGGTTTGTCTATTTTGCCATTGGGATTCAGGGGCATGCGGTGAAGAGGGACGAATACTGCCAAATATTAGGCGGTAGCTAGACGATCAGCACGACAAACACCAACGCACGTGTGGGAATGCTATAACTAGGCAGTTTTTTCTTCAGATGCTCTCTGATATCCTTGATGAGTCGTCTAAATTTCGGTATACTTTTGATGCCGTTGGCTTCTTCTCCATCACTAAACTCGCTCGTGAAACCGTTCAACAGCGCGCTATCCAGCGGCACGAAATAGCTGACAAGTATCTTTTCTTCGTCCTTGTCTCTCCGTACCAGGGTCACGTTTTCGCGAACAAGTGGGTGTTGGCTCATCAAAGTGTCGATCTCACCAAGTTCGATCCGGAAACCGCGTATCTTGACTTGGTCATCTGCGCGCCCTGTGCACTCCACACGTCCATCGGGAAGGTAACGTCCAAGATCGCCAGACCTATACATGCGATCACGGATGCCCTTCCAATGCCGCGACTCAGGCCCGGCGAGACCCTGTAGTGGATGCAATATTGTGTCTTTGCGTGGCGGTGACGACGAAGCAAACCAATTTGAAACAAATTTTTCTGTGGATGCATCAGGGTCGAGATACCCTTCTGCCAAGCCACCTGAGCGAACATAGATCTCCCCAACTTCGCCGACCGCGCACGGAACGGTCTTGTCCGACCTATTGACAACAAGGAGTTGGACATCTACCATACCTTCACCAGCAGGCATGATGTCTTTCTGGGTGGCAAGGAAGGTGGGGTCTACAGACACGGGTGGAATGGGGAAATAGGACACTGCGCGCTGTGTTTCGGTAGTGCCGTACATGTTGATGATGTGGACGTTTGCAGCAAGGGACTGGAGCCGAATACAGTCGCGTTTAGTGAGCACGTCGCCGACGAAGAAGGCACTGCAGAGAGATGGAATTTGTCGAGTAGCTTGAGCAGAGAGAAGCTGACCCATTGCAGGGGTGAGGTGAGTGACTGTGACC
Source organism: Aureoboletus auriporus (assembly GCA_038089615.1). Taxonomy (NCBI): domain Eukaryota; kingdom Fungi; phylum Basidiomycota; class Agaricomycetes; order Boletales; family Boletaceae; genus Aureoboletus; species Aureoboletus auriporus. The sequence goes on from JBBPLF010000036.1 coordinate 96,402, forward strand.
TTGTTGTCATCCATCCACTCCGCGAGCCGACCTGGGGTGCCAATATCTTCTGCAGTAGGAACATACAGCTGGGCGCCGAAAAATAGTGGAGTGAAGACTAACGGAAATGTGAGCAATGAGAGCCATCGTGGACTATGCAATACTCACTATCTCGCTGAATGGGGTCATGAGCAATACCACTGAGCATGGTGAACTTGGAGAATTCGCCCAGCGTAAACCTTTCGCCCATCCAAGGAAAGAAATGAGTCAAACTGTAATGACGTCCCCGAACCCCTTTCGGGATACCCGTACTGCCACTTGTGAAGGACAAAGTCCCGATACTGTCAGGTCCCAGGATGACGTTCGGATCTGTTTCTGAAAGGTGGTGACGTGACTTGAGCACATCGACGCCATCGATAACTCCTCCAAGAAGTTCGCCGGTTGAGGAAAACTCAAGCGCGGGGACTTCGACACGAATTTTGAGGTCGTTGGAGAGGAACTCCCGAACGCTGGGTCCGATCCTCCCTGCCCCAGATAAAACAACAAGTGCACGAGGCTGAGCAACCTGCAAATAGATTTGCTGTCGTGATGGAGGGTACGCAGGATCTGTTGGATAGCGTGTGAACTACTCGCTTAACTTGGTGAGCCAAACACACCAATGACAGAGAACGTCCCGCCAGCCTTGAGGACTGCCATAACCGCAACAACCAGCTCCACGCTACGATATGCGTAGATCATCACTACCTCTTCGCGTTTGACACCTCCTTGAAGCAGGTGGTGTGCCAGGATATTCGATGCTCTCCTGATATCACCATAAGTATAGGTGCATAAATCTTGTTTTCCGTCAGGAGTTGCGGAGGAATGGCTCTGGATTACACATGATCGGTCTGGCCAGCGGATTGCATTGCGCGAGAAAACATCTGTTATGGCACCTTTCCAATCACACCAATGAAGATCTGCAGTTGGGTTGGGCAGATAAGCCCTTTGACCGTTGGATAACAAGGGCACGGATCCGACGAGGAATGCGGGATTTGCAGAGACTTTTCGCAAGAGAACTGAGAGTTGGTCAACTACGAACGAGATACGAACGGGGCTGAAGAGGAGAGAGTTATAGAGGATGCGCAGTGCTATATGGGGTGCAAGGGAAGAACGGGTCGTTGCAGGGGGTCGAGTGACAAAGATAGTGAGGTCGGAGGTTAGACTGGTTGAGCGGATAAAGTTCTCCCGGGGCTGGTCAGTCTCGTCAAAGAAACGAACACGAAAGAGCGGACGAGTGTTTTCCATCGGATCATCTTCCTTGTTCTTACGCAAGGCTTGAACAATTGTTTCATAGGGGAGGACATCCGCCTCAGCCTCCTTCTCGACAGACTGCACGCGCCGGACGATGGACCAGAAGGTATCGGAGGGATCGACGGCCAACCTTAGGATCAGGGGTGCGCTGGCTGCTGCAGATGAAGAACCGATGACGATGTCGGTATCACCAGTGTAACGATGCAACAACACAGTGAAAGCGGCGAGGAGAAGGTGAAACGCGGAGGGACTAGTGTCAGTATTCTGCGCTTCGTCGTCTTCTGCGTCGCCATCGCCCGTCTGGAGAGCGAGCTTGAGTAAGGCAAGGGATGTTTGTTCGGAAAGATCGGCGGTGTGAGCAGCTTCGATTAGTTTGTTGGTTCCAATTGCTCTAGGATAATCGGTCGGCAAGGACATCGAGGGGATATTTTGCAGCCTCGCCAATACTCTATCGGCTGCCGCCATTGCGCTGGATGGGTAATAGAACAAGGGAAAGTCACTAGGCGGAAATTTCACTTGTGACTGGACGTGAAATAGTATGTAGACGCATCAATCTCTGACTCGGAATAAACTTTAAAGTTTCGGGCCTTTCGGCTAAGGAAATCCGAACCATGAACAATCAGTAGACATAAAAACTTCAACTGGCCCATCTCGAGAGACTCTGAGATTACGTGGCAGAAAAACGATGACGACGACCTTGTTGAAGTTCGTGCAACTCACCACTGGCGTTACTTACCATCGCTAAGGTGACTCACTGGCAGGTAATTCATGTCTGAAAGGCTGTCAATGAAGCGCTGGCTGGCCTACTACTACTCGTCGATTTCCAGGTTGTTATTTTCGAGTTATTTGAACAGGAACGTCACTGCCTTGAGCCATTGAATGGAACTGGCCTGGCTCCACTGAGGAGCCGGGCCCAGACACGATGGCTAGCGCTGGCGCCGCATCAAGTATTAGTAGTTCCTGTGACCCATTCAATTATGCTGCATGATGGATTGATTGCAAGGCACATAGCATTCTGTTAATTTTCCTTGACGTGAGTAGCAATTAACGACTTCAACTGATCAGTGTTTCAAGGAACAAGCAGGTCAGTACTTATTTTATGGGTGGCAGTGGGCTGGTTCAACCTCAGCCTTGATGTCTGCATGCCGGTGACTGATGAACCAGAGCTAAACGATTGGACCACAGACAAACTCTGAATCACCGTCAACACGAGCAGATCTGTTACCGCCCGTGTCTTCTGTCAAGAAGGATGGTAAGTCGAAGGGGTTAGTAGCCAGCTACCTAATACTTATCGTTTGGGTCGGGGACATGATGATCTGAATTTGGCAACAAGTGCTTGTAGCCGAAACCCGTTGTCAACCTGCCACGAGTCCATCACGGCTAGTAGAATTGCTTTTTCACTGATTATAATGCTGACCCCAAAAGTCATGAATTCATTCTCGACGCGGATGCTGGATCTGAAACGTCAATCGCACGATGGCCGGGATCTCGTCTTCCGTGTGTAATTAGGCCCACGATTCGGCACATGGACGCCGCCTCGGATGGGGTGGAAGGCGCCTGTCTATCAGATCCGGCGCGAAGCGCATACAAGTCAGTTTAAGCGCCCAATTGCGCCGATCGGGTACGTGCACACCTGTCACAGCACAATGACCGGTAAGGAGGCGGTGTAGTTCTTGCACCTGCCAGTGCGCCGCTACCGCCGCCGCCATTCCAGGATGATTCCAGGGCCGTACTACCAACTTTGGGAATGGGCAATAAAAAGTATCTACTCCAGAAGGCCGGGGGCCGGTAGTCCCCCATTTCCACGCTTCCATTCGCCGACTGACGTCGGATGCTTAGGTTAAACTCTGATCTAAGATGGAGCGAGATTTCTGAATCGCCTTTTGCGGTTCCGAACGTCAGCAGCCCGTACGCGTCATGTTGATAAGCATATTGGCCTTAGGCCTCTCAAATGTCGTACACGCCGAGGTCCTCCGATCCAAAGCGCTGCCCATTGATGTAAATACAAACATTTATAGTACCGATTCATAAGTTAGAGGAGGCATGGTCAGCGGACTTGAACGAAGTCTCGACTCATCTCAGTTATTGCTCTGATCTTCGACACCTGCAGATACCGGTGCGCCGCGGCCGCCATCGGAAAGAACACCCATACCAACATCATTTATTGTTACACACAAACGCAAAGGAACAGCAACCACATTCGCACTCTATACAACTAACTCACGCAGAAAAACTGACAAGCTTCTTCTTTATATCTTGGAGTCGGACTCGCTTTGCTTCCATCTCGATCCGCTTCGCCTCAATCGCCGGATCCTCGCTCACCAACTCTTTCATCCGGTCAGCAAAGTTGCCCGTCGAAGCCGTGTCAACCATGAGGCGCTGGAGTAGGTTGACGGAGAGTTTGTCAACTAGAGCATGATGCAGACTGTGTTCGATCTTGAGCGGAATGTGGTCGATTATGCGCTGTAAGACCGTCGTTTAGTCTTCCGCATCTGTTAGGATAATAGATACACCCATACCTTGCATGCGATGGTAAAATATGCGCGCACATCCGCCATGACGATCAACTCTTCATCAAAATTGAGATCCCGAGGGGATAGGCGCGCCAAGTCGTCCTGAGTAAGACCCTGGTAGCCCGCTTGAGTCAGATAATACAAGGCTTGGTTGACCGAATCTTGGTCATGTCTCCTGGGAGGAGCTGGGGCATTATGAATCTTGTGCTCTCCTGGGTTCTGGCGAGCATGACTATACTTCCCAAGCCACTTGTCCTTAAGGTTCCTGAAATCGTTTAGATTCTGAGTATATTTTGGGCTAGTCTCCAGCTTCAGTGTATCCCTGATCGCAGAGCGCGCACCATTCTTGTGTTCATTGATGTCGGGGTGGATGAGGTCTCTACAGCAGAGAAAGTAAAGTTAAGACTATAAAAACCAATGCGCACGACAGTGTTGACGACGTACGAGATCAAGTTCTGGAGAACCTTGAATTGACCAAAGTGTTCCTTGACGAGTTTTTCAATGACATTATCGAGCACATCATATATGGATGTCAGACACCTTTCTGCGGGAGTGGTCCACAAGGCCGTGAATTGATCCATGAGACGTGTCTTGGCCTCGTAGGGAATATTACCAGGAAGTTCCCAACTGGTCGCACTGTATTATTCATTAGAAAGCGCAACCAGTACGGCAGGGGAATGAAACAGACTCCTTGATGGTTCTGCGAACGTCAAACACACCCATGACTTGTACTTCGCCGCTCGTAACCACAGCGGATTCTTCGGGTTCGAGAGGAGTGATCCGCGCATATTCGCAGGGTTGTTCGAATGGGCGGAAATCCGGAGCAGTTGATCGGATTTCCTGAGCGAACTTGTTGTAGAGCAAGCGATTTTCCTGCGCAAGGCCCTTGTTCGAACTCGCGCCCGAGACCGCCTTTTTCAAGGCGTCGCAGAATTCGTTGACTCTGACAAGCACCTCGATTTGTGGATCAACTTCCAAGGGTTTAGGTATAGCACTGATCTCCTTCAAGCAAGAACTAAGCAAGTCCTCGACATCCCTTTTGAGTTGTGGTAAGCTGTACGATGATTCATTTAGTCGAGCATGACACCCAAGCACACGATGGCGCCACGTACACTCTGTTGATATGGTTGATAAGCAAGACGCTAATATCGGATACAAACCCTGGGATCCCCAAACGTCGACGTTCAGTAACCCCGTTCCACGGAGGAGTTGTGTCGAAATACTCCGCGGCGATGCGTTGGAGAGCTGGTCTCGAGAGACGCTTTTGCCGTTGAGCATCGTCAGGGAGACGAACGCAATAATACCCATGCTTCAATTTGTGCTGATGTCCTTCGATGACATCGAACCAGAATTTTTTAGCATTGACAGCACCTTCTCCAAGCGTGTCAGGTTTCGTGAGGATCCCTGTGAGGTATATCTGTAAGAGACAAGGATTTGATGTCAGATATCAACAAACCTATAGTGCGTTCTCCCTCAGGATCGGCTTCTCTCGCTAACGTTACGGATAGCTGATTCTGGATATCGTCTAAAAGGGTAAATCATTGTCATCAGTAGGATATTTGACTAACAGAGGGTTTGAGTTACCGCTCATTGGTGTTGTGGTCAAGATGATTGTGTTCGGTCGACTGATATAGGACACGGTGAGCTCTTTCACTAATTCGACCACCTCTCTGTCCTCGTTTTGTATTAAGCCTGTAAGACAATCAGCACAGAAAAAAACATTCAGGAATAAAATACACTAACCAGGTAAATCAACAAAGGACAGGTCGGTGGCCTCAGGATCCTCTATGAATACTGAGACTACGTTTCGTGAAAACTTGAGAGAGTAGGTTGAGGTAAAGGTTCTCAATTCCTGAATGTTCTTTCTGTGAAAGTTTTCCGGGGAGATATCTGGATTGAGGATAGCTGTCTGTGCACGACGGAGCCAAATATCCACGTCATTCTTGTCAGTGATAGTGGGCCCAAACACTACTTCCTTCTGTTGGGTACTGGCAAAGGCATGTCCCGCAGAATCGTAATCAAACCGGAGTTTGATGCTGCAGGACCAAGTTGTTGCGCTGCTGGACATTGTGCATTCCATAGGACACCTGTCCGGACGGTCAGGGTGATGATAGATTAGAAAGAATTGGACTCACCGCGTGCAAGTTCCACTGTCTCGAGGAACATTGACCTGGTACGGACTGTCAGGCACCATTTATACTTGATAAACATTCGGTAGGACTTACCCCACTAACTGCTTCAACGAGGGAACTTTTTCCAGCTGACAAAGTTACAGTCAATCAAATATGAAACCCAATCCAAGTCAAAGAATGTGGATACGTGCCAGATTGGCCACCAATAACAACGATAGAAGGAAGATCAAGCATTGTCTGAGCACTAGGGAGCGAGGTTAGTGATCAAGGAAGGGCACTGCAATTCCTAACTTGCCCCATCGATCTCAAGTCGCTAATGAGTTGCATCAGCTCCTTGCGTCTACGGGCATATTGTGTCGACGACAGGTCGACATTTGCCCAGTCATCCTCCGAGTCTGGAGGGGACTGTGTAAGTGCCGCTGTCGATTCAGATGCTGAGGTAGATGAAGAAGTCGCCGGCCTCCGAGTCCTGTTACCTGGGAATGTGAAGGGCGGCATAGGTATCAGATGTGAGAGGATTTAAAGTGAATGGTGGGAAGGGTGAAGGCACACTGGAGGGTTTTATATATCTGATACATGCTGTGGCGGGGCGCCAATTGGGATGCTCTACGCGACCGCACTACAGCCCAGACACGAGGGGGGGTGAAAAGTTTAAACATACCGTCACAGGGCAGCTGGATTTAGTACAACATGAGGATGTACTTCTTTCGACTTGACATGGATCCAATCACTGATACGACGATTAGTTTTTCCTTGCGTAAGAATATCCATTGACGTGAAATACTTGGTAGAAAAGTTTGAGAAGCCGCGTGGACGTACAAAGTTGACACGCAGACGTTCAAGTTGGTTGATTATCATTACGTTTACGAAACTATGGCATTGTGGCCCGGGAGTGCTCGGAGATTCAGAGTTGTTGGGCTTGGGCCGCCTGGGCCACCTGTGTAAGTAGGTATGAGTAGAACTCACACAGCATGCGGGGTTGCCCACCGACAATTGCAACTGAGTTCACCCGGTCCCTTGACGTTCGCGGCGGCGCGTCGGACTCGGTTTGAGGTGCCGATAATTGATTGATTTAATTTGATTATATGTACGGTAACTTTGTTAGGCGTCTTGATTCGGCACATTTTAAAAAACACAATTTTTTCAAGTGTCCCCATGGTTATATTACATCTAGTATGTATTCTGCACATATGCCAACTTGAACGAGTTCAATCTGGGCAGAAATGAGTGAGATAGATACATGCTCGTTGTCACACTGAATCGTCACCGAGCGTCACATGCCGGGATGCCGCAGCTGAGTTTGGAATTTCTGAACCAGCGCCTCAGATGTGCCGAACGCAGTTGCGTTGCCCGTCAAGGGGGATGGCGCTGCCTCGCCTTCGCAGGTGGAGTGGTCGAAGCCGACCTGGGAAGCACCGGAAAGCCTCAGATCCGACCTACGAGTCACGGATACAGGCAGCAGTAGAAGGCATTACAAATGGCTTTCAGTCGAGCGGCTTCCATTCTCAGGCTGATCCCGGACACTGGCAAGTACAACCGTCATCGATTCATCCGTTCAATCTAGTACACGACAGTCATTTCTCAGGTCACACGCACGATCCACACGGCAGATATGATTCCTTCCACCACGACATATACCGTACATACACTCATTCTGGAACCAACTACTATACCACTCGCTTTGATGTTTCCCAGGTGGCATCATCTTCTAATCCAGATAGACAACCACCCTACGATGTAAATTCCTCATATAGCTACCGTTGATTTCACACTATTGCTGATGTTATTGATACATTGCGCAGGACTTCTAGTTGCATACAACTAATCCAAGTGGAGACTGATTTTGCAGGTGTGACCGACCATGACCAGCTTGTGACATTGTTTGAAACAAGATGCCTGACGAAGTCACCATATATACAGGATAGTAGTACGCTGCCTCGAATGCGGCATGAAAGGTATCCCATCCTTCACAGCCACGATTCATCAACAGGTGGTTTGAGTCTGAGCGCAAGGCTTGATGTAGAGGCAAGTCTGGTCAAGCCCCCCTTTGCGGATCAAGTACACGGTCAGGTAAGGAGGGGGTGTAGTTCTTGCACCTGCACCGTACTATCAACTTTAGAGTGCCCAAGAGCCATCGCCAAGCAAAAAAAAAAGTTTGCATTCCAGAACGCCGAGGCCTGCGGTTCCCTATTTCCATGTTACTATTTGTCGACGGAAGTCGGATGGTTAGGTTATGTTCTGATCTATAATGGAGCGAGATCTCTGAATCGTCTTCCGTGGTTCCGAACGTCACTAACCCATATTATAGTATAAATCATGGAGGCCCCACGGATGCAGTACACGCCGAGGTCCTCCGATTCCGAGTCTGAGTCGGTCCATGGATCATACAGAGGTGCTCCCCATCTACTGATTCATAGTTAAAGGAGCCATAGTGAACGAAGTCTCGAGTCATCGCCCTCATTGTTCTGATCTTCGACACATATCCAAATACCAGTGGGCCATTGCGTAAACAACATACATACCAGCATCGTTTATTATATACACAAACGCAAAGACAAACCGACAGAACAACGACAGTCGCATTCTATACAACTCACACAGAAAAACTGACAAGCTTCCTCTTTATCTCCTGGAGTCGGACCCGCCTTGTGTTCAACTGGGTTCGCTTCGCTTCAATCGCCGGATCCTCGCTCACCAACTCCCTCATCCGGTCAGCAAAGTTACCCTTCGAAGCTGTATCAACCATGAGGCGCTGGAGCAGGCTGACCGAGAGTTTATCAGCTAGAGCATGATGCAGGGTGTGTTCTATCTTGAGCGGGATGTGATCGATTATGCGCTGTATGACTGTCGTTTAGCCTCTCCCATCTGTTTAAGTGGTAGATATCCCCCTACCTTGCATGCGATGGTAAAGTATGCGCGCACGTCTCCCATGACGACCAACTCTTCTTCAAAGTTTTGATCTTGAGGAGATAGGCGGGCCAAGTCATCCTCAGTAAGACCCCCGTAGCCCGCTTGAGCCAGATAATATAAAGCTTCGTGGACTGGGCATACTAACTCGTGGTGGTTATTGTGAAGACAGTTACTGTGTCTGGCGCGGACCATCCTGGGGGCCTCAAGTTTCCGTTCTCGACGAGCATAAATATATTTTGCAAGCCACTTGTCCTTAAGGTTCTTGAAATCATTCAAATTTTGAGTATATTTCGGACTTGTCTCCAGCTTCAGTGTCTCCCTGATCGCAGAGAGCGCGCCACTCTTGTGTTCATCGATGTCGGGGCGGATGAGGTCCCTAGAGCAGTGAGAAAAGGCTAGATAAAAAAAACCATAGCGCACGACGATGTTAGCGACGTACGAGATCAAGTTTTGGAGGATCCTGAATTGACCAAAATGTTCCTTGACGAGTTTTTCAATGATACCATCGAGCACATCGTTTATGGATGTTAGACACTCTTCCGCGGGAGTAGTCCACAAGGCCGAGAATTTATCCATGAGACGTGTCTTGGCCTCGTAGGGAATATTACCAGGAAGCTCCCAACTAGTCGCACTATATCGCTCGTTAGAAAGCGCAACCAGTATGGTAGGGGAATGAAACAGACTCTTTGATGGCCTCGCGAACATCCAATAAACCCATGACTTGTACTTCCTCATTCGCAGCCACAGCATCTTCTCCCTCACTCACAGCCACAGCATCTTCTCCCTCCCTCACACTCACAGCATCTTCTCCCTCCCACACACTCACAGCATCTTCTCCCTCCCTCACAGCCACAGCATTTTCTTCGGGTTCGAAAGCAGCGATCCGCACACATTGCTCGGGCTCTTCGAATGGACGAAAGTCTGGAGCAGTCGCTCGGATTTCCTCAGCAAATGCGCTGTAGAGCAAGCGATTTTCCTGCGCAAGGCTCTTGTCCGAACTCGCTCCCGAGACGACCTTCTTCAAGGCATCACAGAATTCGTTGACCCTGACGAGCACCTCTATTTGTGGATCAGCTTCCAATAGTTTAGGTAGTTTTCCCATCTCCTTCAAACAAGAAGCGAGCAGTTCATCGACGTCCCTTTTGAGCTGTGGCAAGCTGTGCGAGAATCAGTCCAACGTGAAACCCAAGCACATGGTGGGGCCACGTACACCCTATCGATATGCTTGACAAGCAAGACACTAATGTCTGATACAAACCCAGGGATCCCCAAACGCCGACGCTCAGTAACCCCGTCCCACGGAGGAGTTGTGTCGAAATACTCTGCTGCGATGCGTTGGAGGGCCGATCTCGAGAGACGCTGTTGCCGTTGAGCATCGTCAGGGAGACGAACGCAATAATACCCGTGCTTCAATTTGTGGTCGTGTCCTTCGATGACATTGAACCAGCCTCTCTTGGCGTTGACGGCACCTTCCCCGAGCATGTCAGGTTTCGTGAGGATCCCTGTGAGAAAGCCTGGTAAGAAAAAAGGAGGTGCTTGGAGTCGGGTATCAACAAACCTATAGTGCGTTCTCCCTCTGGATCAGCGTCTCTTGCTAATGTTACGGATAGCTGATTCTGCATATCGTCTAAAGGGATACATTATGATCGTCAGTAGGATGCTTGACCAACAGAGGATTTGAGTTACCGCTCATTGGTATTGTGGTCAAGATGATTGTGTTCGATCGACTCGTATAGGACACGGTGAGCGCTTTCACTAATTCGACAACTTCTCTGTCCTCGTTTTGTATTAAACCTGTGAAACAATCAGCACAGAAAAAAAACGTTCGGGAAAAGCATACACTTACCAGGTAAATCAACAAAGGATAGGTCGGTAGCATCAGGATCCTCTATGAAAATAGAGACTACGTTACGTGAAAACTTGAGAGAATCAGTCGAAGTGAAGCTTCTCAATTCCTGAATATTCTTTCTGTGAAAACTTTCCGGGGGAATGTTTGGATTGAGGATAGCTGTCTGTGCGCGACGGAGCCAAATATCCACGTCATTCTTGTCAGTGATAGCGGGCCCGAACGGTACTTCCCTCTGCCCACTGGCGAGGTCAACTCCCGCAGAATCGTAATCAAACCGGAGTTTGATGATGCAGGACCAAGTTGTTGCGCTGCTGGACATTGTGCATTCCATAGGACAGCTGTCTGGAAGGTCAGGGCGATGATAGATTTGAAAGAATTGAACCCACCGCGTGCAAGTCCCACTATCTCGAGGGACGTTGACCTAGTACGAACTGTCAAGCACCATCTATAACTTGATAAACATTCGGTGGGACTTACTCCACTAACTGCTTCAACGAGGGAACTTTTTCCAGCTGTGAAAGTTACAGTCAATCAAGATTGAAACCGAATCTAAGTGAGACAATGCGGATACGTACCAGATTGGCCACCGATAACAACGATAGAAGGAAGATCAAGCATTGCCTGAGCACTAGGGAAGCGAGATTAGTGACTACGGAAGGGCACCAAGGCCCCTAACTTGCCCCATCGATCTCAGGTCGCTAATGAGTTGCATCAGCTCCTTGCGTCTGCGAGCATACTCTGTCGATGACAGGTCGTCGACATTTGTCCAATTATCCACCGAGACTGCAGGGGACTGTGTCGCTGTTGATGCAGAGGTAGATGAAGAAGTTGCCGGCCTTCGAGTCCTGTTGCCTGAGAAGCTGGGGAAGGATGGCATAGGCATCGAATGTGTGAGTATTTGGATAGAATGATAGGAAGAGTGAGGACGCACTAGCAGGCTTTTATACGCCTGATACATGCTGCCGGCGTGGCGCAAAAAAGGATCCTGTCTACGGTCGCACCCCCAGCCTAGACACGAGGGGTGTACACATATCGTCACAGGGTACTCACATCCTGTAAAAACACTATGATACCAGTGTGAGGCAGCGGAGATTCCAGATGGACCTACAAAACCTCGGAGATTAAAGAAACTCGTGTTAGGGTACTCCCCCCGTCCAATAGGACTTGTAGGGTCAATCGGCGGAATCTAGAAGTGATATCCAGTTGCGACTCGGAAAGCCCAAGGTTCAATGGATTAACAACATGAGGATGCTTCGTTGTTTCAACTGGAGGTGAATCCGAGGAAACATCAAGTTACGAGGTTGACACTGATTGTGGGTGCTCGGAAGAGTTGCTAGACCGACGGAGGAAGTAGTGGCACCCACACCACAGCATCAATGCTGTCAACCATACGAATTGCCCAACTGAGAGCGCGGTTTGTGCTGGATACGGAAGGTCTTCATCCAGGCCCTGGGCCAGTCCTTCAAGCTTCAAGCTCAAGTTCGACTCGGACTCGGACTCGGACATTCAGTTGTGTTGATTAATTTCATGGTCCGCCCGGGCCCGGGCCGCAGTAGTTGGTTTCGGAATCCCTCACAGAAAATACTCAGGATCGAACAGGATAGTAGTAAAAGAACGAACATATATATTGTGTTGATTAATTTCAAGGTCCGCCAGGGCCCGGGTTGGTTTCGGAATCCCTCACAGAAAATACTCAGGATCGAACAGGATAGTAGTAAAAGGACGAACATATATATCATGACGGTGACTGTCTTAAACTGAGTTCATCGATATTCAACAGGGTCCCAAAGTACTAACCAAGTTGGGCAAAGTCTACCATATCTCGCCATCATCATGTCCGTCATCGTCAACCAATTGTTTGTTGGCGGTATACTCGTCGAGATCCACAGCCATCGTAGTAGTGTCGACTCCAACTTACCCGTACACGCCCTCTTCCTCCTGCACGGTCGCACACTGTCCACAAAAAGCGTCGCACCCACCGCGCAATCGATCCTCGACATCAACTACGGCTCAGGTGCCAACAGACAAAAGGACTTGATCATCATCACGTATGTAAGTATTTGATCGTGAAGCTGCCGATAATTGATAGGTTATCAGGATCATCGTAACCATGGGAAGCGCCTCGTGGATCCCCTGCGTAATGATGGATGGTGCAAGGACCCGGCCAGGAACAACCCTCAGCATGCGTCAGTCGTGTTACACCGACCGATCTCCGCGTATCCTGATTGACACATTCTAGCGTCGATATGTACACCATACAGAGTGTGTATATAGACCAAGTTCTTCTAGTTCGTTCATGCTGACTCGGAACTGGTCAGCTGGCACAGTGCACGACCTCACGTTCTTGATCGACCATATCCCTGCATATCTATACCCGCAAGTCGAACGAAACATCGTTGAATGGGGAGTAGCAGGTATTAGTCTCGGGGGTCACGCAACCTGGATTGCGCTCACCCGCGGTACGTAGAGATACTAAAGAATGCGATGCTCTCGATTCAAAGCTGCTACCTTGGAACTGATATCCTTCTTTTGACCAGAGCCTCGGATCCAGCTTGCTATTCCCATCATCGGATGTCCGGATTTTACCAAACTCATGTGCGAGCGCGCTCAATTGACAGGCGTTCCTTTCGAACCGCCGTGCTATCCACACCAATTGAAAGCCTACGTAGACGTATACGATCCTGCTAGTTTTCCATACCGGGAAAACAATGCTACCAACCCTTTCTTAGGTAAGAGGATCCTTGTGTTGTCAGGTGCCAAGGACAAATTGGTGCCTTGGACTACAAGCAAGGAATTTGTTGAGGGGTTGGAAGTCGGTCATGAAGGTGTGAAGAAAGTAGTTCTGGAGGAAAACGCAGGGCATGAATGCACACCTGCTATGGTTGAAAAAGCATCGTTCTTCGTATCAGAGTGGTTGGCCAAGTGATGTAGCTAATATGATACAAATGTACGTCTAGCAGAGATGTGAATCGTGAAATCCCCAACTTTCCTTATCCGTATGCTTGCATGAGCCCGTCCTGCACTACAAGGATGGTGCCGCTTCAGGGAATAGCTCTGGCGACGGTCGGGCCACAGCCAGCATATAGGCCTTTCTAACCTTGCGCCCTGTACATTGCTCTTGCCGTTTCCCAAAGTCCTCCTACTTTGTTCGTCAGTCGCGCCGAATGGGTAAACTTATCTGGAGGACGGAATGCTTCTGCGGTCTACATTGCAAATTTGACGGTATCGGCGGGATAAGGGAAGAGCACACATACTCCGCCGACTAATGCGCCAGAGAGGTGCCGACGAGCCTAACCCAGGGGGCTTTCATACCCGACGAGCGTATGATGTTGTGATAATTGCTATTGGACCTGGTAGTTTGTGTGCGAGTTTTTGTGGCGCGGAAGCACTGGGTATTGGTTTGAAGTCAGGGATCCTCGGGGGTTCTGCAAGCATCTGGACCACTTGGCCAGTTCTATTGGAGTCCTAAAGATAGATACACGTTATCAGTGATGGAGTAATTTGGACAAACAATGTACACGATAATGCGAGTGAGAAAGGCGGCGGCAAGGCCAAGTTCAGGCCCAGGGCCAGAGTGAGTTGACGCAGGGATGTGGACCAGGCTCTGGGGCTGGCTATATGCTACGAATAGCGCAGCAGTTTCTGCCATGGCGCCAAATATGGGAACCTGGGTATGAGGATATCAAGTGGCAGAGAGACTTACGCGGTAAAGTCCCCGGATACCCTCATAGGCCGCTCAAACGGGCGGTATTATCAAGGACCTGTGACTGCAGTCGAACCTTGGCTAGGTCAAATGGGTACTCAAAGACCTCCGCGATCTATGTGTGTGCGAAAATGAGACACTGCCTCGATCGAACGCGATATCTTTGACCGCCCCGTCCATGCAGAAAAATGTGCGTGACAGGGAATTTGAGGGTGAGTGACGTCATGTCCCTCACACTGTCACGTTCCAAATCGGACGACATTCAACTTGTGAAGATACCCGAGTATAAAACAGACCACGTCGGTCGCGAAGGCGTTACCGTCTCTTTCCTCTCGATTTCTCCCTACCCCATACCGTCCTAAACATGCCCCAAGGGACTATGCGAGCGCTGTGGTACTCTGAGGTCACTTCATCTCACATCCGATCTGCAACTACACTCATCGTGTCTGTTATCTAGCCACGAAATTTCGACATCAGGCAAGTCCCGATACCCCAAGTCGGCGACGACGACGTTCTGCTCAAAGGTGGTTTTTGTTCACTTGCTCTGAGAGATCATGGCGTGCTGATTGTGTTCTGCAGTGACATGTTGTGGTTAGTCAGACATCCACTGATCCGCGCAACACTCACCGATAAGATCGTTTTCACAGGCGTATGTGGTACTGACGCGCACATCCACGACGGCGAGTTTATTTCCAAATTCCCGGTAAAGCTCCCTGTTCCGATCAATATTGTCTGTTAATCCCTTATCTTGCCGCATAACAGTTGATCCCTGGTCATGAAGCCATTGGAGTTGCCGTGGAAATGGGTAAGAACGTCAAGGGCTTTGAGATCGGAGATCGTTGCGTTGCCGACGTAGGCATGACTGTGAGTGTGCTTGAAACCCACCCTTGAGGATGCTGACTGGTTGATTGGATCATATAGTGTGGCAATTGCTTCTATTGCAGACGTGGCCAATCACTCTTGTGCGAGGACTTCAATGCGCGCGGCGTCACAACGGATGGTGGATTTGCCGAATACATTGTATAGTAAGTTCATCCCGTATCGTGATGTAGTTCATGGTGTAACGGTTCGTGGTTCAGCCCACAAAGGAAGCTCTACAAGATCAAGAACCTCACCGATGAAGAAGCGACTCTTTTGGAGCCCGCAGCCTGTGCCATACATGGCCTCGATAAGCTCAAACCGCCAGTCGGTGTTGAGGTCCTCCTCCTCGGCGCAGGACCTACGGGCCTCATACTCGCTCAGCTCCTCAAGCTCAATGGTGCCTCCAGAGTCGTCATTGCCGCCAACAAGGGCATTAAAACGGAGATCGCCAAACAGCTCGAGGCCGCTGACGAGTACATTGAACTCGATCGTCAGAACCCTGAGCCCCAGTGGGCGAAGCTTAAGGAAGATAACCCGTACGGATTCGACATCGTTGTTGAGGCTACAGGAGTGGAAAAGCTTGCAAATGAATCCATCAACTATGTGCGTCGAGGAGGGACATTGATGATATACGGCGTCTACGAGAACAAGGCTCTTGTGCACTGGCCACCATCCAAAATTTTTGGTGATGAGATTAACGTACGTCGAATGGATTAGGCAAGAAAGGGGACCTCTTGACGCTTGCATCACAGATTATCGGATCTTTCTCGCAAACGTTTTGCTTCCCTCGGGCGGTTGCCTACCTTGACAGCGGCAAAGTCAAGGTGAAGGGAATGGTCACGGATGTCTACAAGTTGGAAGAATACCAAGATGCGCTGAACAAGATGAGCAGTCGAGGTGCGTTGAAGATTGCGATCAAGCCATAGGCAGCACCGGGGGGCAGGCCTCGGGGTGTTGCCCGTAGTATCTTTATATCGTGTACACGTTTGATCAGCGAAGGAATTGTATATTAGTAAGAATCGATGCATTCGAAACGATCAACGCTCAACGATCAACTTCACGGTACAATATAGCTGATCTGGTTGTCAACCGGAAAAAATCCGTCTGGCCACATCTACCACTTTACAAGTACTACTAGTACTCCTTATGAAAGCAAGTGAACTACTTCGGTGAGAATGAATCTGGGACTAAGACTCGACCTCGAGCATGTCCCACGTCTACGTGACGTATGGTATGTGCAAGTCTATCCAGCTGACTTGTTGAGTCCAGCTAACTCGCGTTTTCCAGGCGAGCGAACTCCGCGGACGGTCTACATGATGAATCCACCCTTCCATTCCAACACACCGGCAAATGTGTTCTGCGGCGAGATGTAAGCCCGCCCGCGGACTTACGACACAGATTCCTTTCCCTCTCCGTATTCCTTTCTCTGTATTCACTTTCTGCTTCACTCTGTATTCCATATTCCCTTCGGTATTCCTGTCTCTCTGGACACACTAATGACGTAGCTTCCCAAACAGTATATATACCCTAGAGATCAGACATGTACCGCATCTCTTTTTCTCCCATTCCTTCTCGCTCTCCAAAATATACACTCATCCTCTTCTGATCTGTCTGACTGTGCTGCTTAGTGTTCCCACCTTCACAACGGGCTCACACTTTTTTTTGAAGACACAATGAGCATACTCCGAATGTCTTTGAAACTCCGAAATGTCTCTGCCGCCACCATTCATTATGACCTATACAATGTGGCCACCCCGCTTACTGCCGACATTGTGGCAAGCACGCCCTCAGTTTCACAGAGCAGTATTGCTCATGACCGCTCTCTGACCCTTGACATCCTCAAAGGTTACACTGATGACCCTTATTGCAGGAAACTTTTTTCCTTGCTCGGTTCATTGCCAGGACTTGTGGAAAACAACAGCCTTTTGTACCTAACCGATCAGCTTGTGGTTCCTCGTGTCAACTCACTCCGTGAATGCCTGTTCCACCTTGCTCACAATGCGGCCGGCCATTTTGGAGCCAACAAAACTTATGCCTTACTCCAAAGCGCCTTCTACTGGCCCAACATGCGCTGTATTACGATTCACCCCTATTCATTTCTTCTTCCATCCTTCTATGACCCACCGAACGCCCCACCACTTTCCTACGCACCATGTCTTGAACCCTCATCGCAATCACCGAACGAACGTTCCAACACTTGGTCGTCCCGCCTACGTCTTCGAACACAAGACATTCCACCTCGACAACGTGTCCGTTCCTGTTCACCTCTCCACGTTCCCACCGGATGTTTGGTCATCCTACGTTCCCACCGGATGCTTGGTCATCCTACGTTCCCACTGGATGCTTGGTCATCCTGTTTACTTCTTCGTACGTTCCCACCGGATGCTTCGTCATCCTGTTTACTTCTTCATACGTTCCCACCGGATGCTTCGTCATCCTGTTTACTCCTTTGTATGTTCCCATCGGATGCTTGGTCATCCTGTTTACTTCTTCATACATTCCCACTGGATGCTCCGTCATCCTGCTTACTTCTTCAAGACGTTCCCGTTGGACGTCTTGTCATCTTGCTTACCTTTCTTCACGTTCCTATCGGATGCCTCGTCATCCTGCTTACCTTTCTTCGCGTTCCTATCGGACACGTGTCTCGCTGTACAGCCCGCTTGACATCATCGTTTCCTCTTTTGCCCTACTTGCTGTGTATTACTAAACATTCTTTGGAATTCCTTCGCATTCTATTGCTTAGTAATTCTCCTTGTCTTTTCCTAT